>MU227423.1:337345-357466 GCA_018584345.1 Thuja plicata
CCCCCCCGCACAGCCACACGCCTTTCAGCCGCGAACTGTAGTGGTGGTGGTGGCCGCACGGCACCTTCTCCGCTCCACCTCCCTCGTCCGCCACACTTCACGGGTTTAAAAAAAATAGAGGCGAGATTTTAAAATCTGTCGCTCGCTGTGTTGAGAGGAAAACATGCCGCCGCTCCACTGAGAACTATGCAGTCTGTCACCGTAGGGTTTCCACCCGTATTTAAATATATATTGAAGTATATATAATATGATAAAAGGATCCTTCTTTCTTGCTCCATGAGTGAGGAAGACCTGCACAGATTTCTTTTACAAAATAAAGAAAATAAAATAAAAAGAGAAGCTCTTAGGGTTTAGAAAAAAAATGAATAAGAGAGAAAGGAGTAAAAAAAAAAAGAATATATCTTTTCTAAGACCTCTCACTTTTTGACCTAACCCTAATTTCAAATTAGGGTTAGGAGATTTCAAAGGAGATCTTGGAGGGAAAATATATTCCTCTTAAAACCCTCTTTATTAGATCTAATTAATTTGTTTGTAAAGAATTTAAAAAAAACTCATGTTATATTTTGTTTGGGGGCTTTAATTGAGTATTGTAAAGCTTATGGTTTGTTAAATAAGATGACTAATTAAATGTTAGAGGAGAAATATAATTTTAGCATGAATAGTATTGTGGGGGTTAACAGGTTTAATTAAATACTCCTTATCATTAAGATATTTACTGTTAGAAAACTTTATTAGTTGATTTCCTTATGAATTATATTTTAGTAAATAATTTTTAACAGGGAATAATTTGACTTAACAGACGATTTAATAAACATCATTATTTCCTAGAAGTTCACCTTTTATTATAGGGATTTTGGAAATTCAAGGAATTAGTAAATTAAACGTTTAATTGAACGGTTGAAAATTTAAAAGTTTGATCTTGAAGATTTTAAAATCAAACTTAGGGACTTATAATGTTATTTTTATGTGGCCAATATATGTGGCCAGTATACTGGTCATCATAAAAATAATATTACGAAAGTGCCTTGCCTAGGGGCATTATTTTAAACACAGAATCCTTAAGCTATCAACATACCAGATTTTTTGAACACACTTGAAAACTAAGTATAGGGAGTCTCTCTCTTCACATCATCAAACTCTATTAAAATATTAACGGAGATGACTCACAAATTTCTATAACCTCACCTTTCTTAGTCTTGAATGTTAGCCTTAATTTAACTCTAGTTAAATATGTAGTTAAATGACTTCTTGCGCATCTTTAACTTTAGAGGATGACCTTGGGTTAAGGGAGGTTGACACTTAGTCATGATTCCCCTTAGACCCTCTTGACATTAATTTTACTATAAAAAAAAAAGTTGTTGCATTTTTGGGCGCGAATTTTTGGGCATGACAGTATTACAATATTTCACTTCTTCTTCACATAGAATCTTGATGAATGAACCAACTTTGATAATATGCTCTGTACATCTTTCTTCTCTTTTTGTATCATTCACACTTAGCATTCACAAACGAACTAATATAAGTATCTTCTACAAATTATAAGGTCATGTTGGCTCTTAGAAACACTTCAACAACACCTTAGTCAGCTTAACTAAGCACACAAACAATATTAAGTCTGCACAAGTCAAACTAAACAGATGCGACGCTTCACTGGGTCGGCTTCACCAAATCAACTCAAACAACACGATCTTGATGTAATATGATAGGTGCGTTTAACCAAATATAGTTAACTCGTAACTAACCATGAATATACACACACATATCCTGAAGATAGGCACAACTCAAGAAACACGTTATATATGTTGACCCTAAATAATAACACTTCCAGAAATGTAACTACCAATAACAAAATTGCATAACTTTATCGAAACATCATATCTGGGTCTGCATGTATGAACATAACATAATAAACATGTCAACAACATGTATCTCTCCACACAAGTCTTCACATCATCATTCTGATAAGTACATACAGAATTACTACTGTGTATTATATGTTGTCATCAATGACAAACATACAATCAATCAACTGCTCAAAATCAAATCTCCAACAGTTACATCATGAGATTTGACACCCACCACACTATCTCCTTCTTCATTAATGATCATCTCCAAGTCGCTATACAGTTTCATTAACTCTAAATTCAATCTTATATTTAGCGACTAAGGTAAATGAATAACCTTGTTTTAACCCTAAGTTTATCCAAAGATCACGCAACTGAGAAAACTCAAAGATGCTAAATGTATCACTTTACCTTGAGTTTATTTATAAATTTCATGTGAGCCATATGATTAGATTCTAATCCATGGCTTGCGCTGAGTCTTCTAATCATTTTTACTTTCATAATCTATCCTGAGATTACGCGAATACCCTTGATTTCCTTTTGATCTGACAGCTTGCACTAAATCTCCCAGTAATTAGCTTTAACTCCAGTTCATTACAAGATCACATGACTAAAGGCTACACTGAGTCGCTAGACAATCTTCTCAACCTTGGGTTTATCTAGAGACTTCATGAATACCATATATCTTATCTCAATCAACAATTAGTGTTAAGTCTCAAAATATTTGTGTACTTCATCAAATCCTTCCAAGATCATGCGGAAACCCTTGATCTCCTTTTAATCTAATGGTCTACACTAAATCTCAAGACAATATGCTTAACCCTACTTTCATTCTGAGATCATGTGACCACATTATCTCTGGATCTCAGAATAAACTTTACTAATCTTGAACTCAACCATAGGTTTATCTAGAGACTCTGCGACCAACCTTATCTCCATGTCTTTGAGAAATTTACTAACTCCTGAGTTTATTGGGAGATCAAGCGCAGGCCACATGATCAAGTCAAAGATATAACAAGATCAATGGTTATCTCTTAATTTCTAAAGGAAACACTGACTTTAGAATTTTTTTAGAGATCACACATCACTCTCTCATCTTGGAAAAGATCAACGATTATCTCTTAATCTCTACATCTCTTACTTAACTCTTTTTTCTTATGGAGATTAAGAAAAAAAGCAAAATGAACTCTGTCTTGACCTCGGGAACATTAAGAGATTATGTGACTAAGAAAATATCCAAGTTGCTGAGTAATTCTTGTAACTTGAGTTTAATCACAAAATCTTGCGCTATCCACATGATCAAAACTTAATCCACGGCTATTGCTAAGTCTCTGAATCTTTGAGCCAGCTTCATAATCATCTCATGATCATGCACCAATCACATGATCAAGCCAAGATCAATTGTTTACACTTAATCTTTAAATGAATTAGAGCATATTATTTTCTTCTTGAGACTACGTGACTAAAGCTTGCACTGAATCTCCAAATGATTTGGGATATTTGGTCTTACTTGCAAGATCAGGAGATAAAGGAAAAGATTTAAAAGAACATGACATATAAATCACTTAATTTACTTTGAAAAAAGAACAAGGCTATGAGGAACTAGATTTTTTGCATGAAAAGGGCACAAATGACCTAGGGTTTAGGGTTTTACACCATTTTGCTTTGCATTTCTCAGATCATAGACATTTATAGGAAAATTTTAAGGGTACATTCAAATGGATCTTGACATTTTAGGTAAATTTGATAATGGGAACCAAAAACTTTATATCACAACTTAGAAAATTAGAAATATATCCAACAGTGGCTCTTTGTGAGGATGCTTTATTGAAAGTTCATAGAAAGAACAACATATATCTAGAAGGTAGACCACAATTTCACTAACCTACTACCAAAGCAAACACACAGCTAGAAGGAAACACACAATAGAAATAAAACACACTTGTACATAAAATACAAAACTACTGTGCATGGAAGGTAGAGCTAATTGAAGAAAGGCTTTAAGAATTGTCCATGCACTGGAAATTCAAGTACCTCTCTATCCATATTATTTAAAAGATATGAATCATTTCCAAAATTTTGATGAATGACAAAGGGGCCTAACCATAGGGACTCAATTTTTTTACGTTTACCCTTCTCCTCAACTCTTGCATTCCATTGAAGAACCAAATCATCGGGCTGGAACTTCCTATCACTTTCTCTCTTGTCAAAAAGGTATTTCATTTTTTCTATAATTTGATGGTTTCTTTTTTACTATCTCTTCTTAGTTCATCCAACTCCACTAGCTGCACCATTCTTTCTTGCATTAGCTCAAAGATTTCTAGCTCTTCATCTTGGATGAACTTGTAAACTAGAATTAAATTATTCACAAGAATTATAGACTCAAAACCATATACTAATTCAAATGAATATTTCCCTATTGCCTTCTTCATAGTGATCTTATCTTCCCATAATACAAGTTTCAACTTTGCATGCCATGCTCTCTTGTTGTTTTCTAGGGTCTTTTTTAGAATTTGCAGAATACTCTTATTAGTTGATTTTGCTTTCCCATTGTCTTGTGGATGGTAGGGAGATGAATATGAAATGACGATGCCCATATCAGAATAGAAATCAACAAATTATTTAGATCTAAATTACATAGCATTGTCCATCACTAATTTGATTGGAACACCAAACCTAGTGATCACATATTTTCATTAAAAAATCAATGACCACTGTGCTTGTAGCCTTCTTGGTTAGAATTGCTTCAACCCAGTTGGTAAAATAATCAATCACCAGCAAAATCCAACTATTTCCCCCACTTGATTTCTTAGAAAATTCTCCAATAAATTCCATTCCCCACATGGAAAAAGGGGCTTCTGCCACTATGGGATTTAACAATAGGGAACCTGAAAACTTCATTTTGTTGGAGAATCTCTGACAGGGTTCACACTTTCTAACAAAAGAGTGGGTATCTTTAAATAAAAAAGGCCAATAATAACCAGCCCTTAATATTTTATGGGATGTTGATCTAGCTGAATAGTGTTCTCCACACATCCCAGCATGCATCTCTCTTCATATTTCTTCATATTTCCCTTTTTCTAGGCATAAAAACAATATCCAATACCTATTTTTCCAATATAAATCTCCCTATAAAAAGACATATCTCTGAGCTTGTAACCTCAAGCTTCTCCTTTGATTTTCATTTAAATCTTCTGGGCAGCTAGCATTTTTAAGAAAAAGCATAATGTCAGCATACTAGGGCTGCATCTCAATACTTGTAACTGCTTCTCCACAAGTATTAATATTGTTTACTTGTAATAGATCTAGATTTTCTTCTGCCATCAATTTAGCTAGTCCTAAGCCTCTTACCAATTTAGTAATGCAGATCTCTAGGTGAAATTCCTGAATATTTTTGATCCACTTACATCTTTTCCCTGTTACTTCACTTTGGACCAAAATTCCCTTTACTACAGCATGGGGAACATATGCATTAAATTTTTCACATACTAGATAAGCTCTAAATGCCTTTACTTATTTTACCATGCATTAATATTTTTTCTCCATAAATTCATAATTCAACTCACCTACTTGTAATGATTTGCTGAAAAATGTTATGGGATGTTCAAACCCTTCCTCATCTTTCTGCAATAGAACTGTTGCAATAGTATGAAATGATGCAAATGTAAACAAAGATAATGGTTTAGTATAGTCAAGGGATACCAGGATAGGGGCTTCTTGGATGGATTTTTTTATTTTTCCAAATGCTAATTGTGCCTCTTGATCCCATTCAAATTTCACATCCTTCTTTAATAGTTTAACTGTTGGCTTAACCAACTCAACAAAATTTGCAATGAACCTCCTAAAAATGTTAATCTATCCTAGAAATTATTGCACACCTTTTAGGTTCTTAATATCATGTACCTTTTGAATAGCTTCAACTCTTTCAAGGTCTATTCTTACCCCTTCCTTTTATACTATATGCCCTAAAATCTTTCCCTCTATAACAACAAACTGGTATTTCTTTGGATTTAAGGAAACTCCATATTCTACAACTTTAATGAATACCTTTTCCAAGTGGTTGTAGTGATCTTCATCTCTTCTTGAAAAATCAGTCAAATCATCTTGATAGACTACCATGAGAACATTTATAAGGTCTTTGAAAGCCACATCCATTGCCCTTTGAAGGCCACATCCATTGCCCAAGGAGTAGTAAATGAAGTCTTGAATTATTTAGACTCCTTGATCAGTACCTAGTTATAACCAAAACATATATCCATCATAGAGAGTAGATCACATCCAGTCACTTTCTAGATCATAGTCTCCATATTGGGTAATCCATAGTTTTCTTTCAGTGAGGCAACATTCAAATTTCTAAAATCAACACACAACCTAATATCCCAATTCTTCTTTCTCACAGGGACCAAGTTTGACACCCATGATGAATGTATTGTTGGTTGAATAATACCTGCCTCTCTCAGCTTCATCAGCTCTGTTTGCATCTTGGTGGCCAATAATGGATTGATGAGCCTCTGATTTTGTCTAAATGGTTTGACATCCTCTTTCAAAGGAATATCATGTTGGAAAATGTCCTCTCTATAAGCTTTCAGATCTTCATAAGACCAAGCAAAGACATGCTTGTACCTTTTTAGAAATTTTATCAGATTGACCCTCACATCCCTATCCATCTTTTTTCTAATATAGACTAGCTAAGGGGATGTCTCTACTCCCAAATTTACTTCTTCCAAGTCTTCCATCTTGGCATTGGATTTTTGTGACATGTAATTATCATTAATGTTGAACATGCCTTCCATTTCCACTAACCCCTTTGGAATATGGTTAGATGCTAATTGGACAATCTCATTCTCAAAAATGTACTCCTTTCCTTTTACAACTGCAACCAAAGAATTACAATAAATATGTTGGCCCTCATAATGATCCATACAATGAATAAATTTGAGGATATCTTCATCATCCTCAAAAACTTTCCAATTATGAACATTGTCAGGCACTGTAGGCTTGTTCTTGACTTCAACCATAGATACTCCAGCAAGAGTGATATCATCATTCTTCAGAGCAACATTTGCTAAAGATTCTACCATGATATTATTGGATCTTTCCACCCACAAAATATTGAAAGCATCAAAAAAATCAACCCTATCCCAGACAACATATTTGTACAATTTTAGCCTGTCATCATTGGCAGCATATTTTGACCTCACTTTACCTATAATTAGTTGGGAATCTCCAAGAATTTTTAAACATTTAATACCATGCTTGATGGCAATATCCATTCCCAAGATTAATGCTTCATATTCAACTGTGTTATTTGTATAATGAAAAGCTAGTAAGAAGGAATATTTGAATGTAATACCTGATGGGGAGAAGAATAAAACACCAGCTCTTGATCCTTCTTTAGAGAATCCTCCATCAAAGTACATCTTCCATAGCCCATCTTGTTGTAATAATAGTTCATCTACAATTGGATCAGTATTTCTTAATTGAGGCTTGATCTCCTTAACAACAAAGTTTTCCATATCAATATCTACACAACAATTTAATTGATTAGGCATAACCATCTCCACCATAACAGATGAATGAGAATCTTTGTACAACTTGACATCAGTACCATTTATAGGAATTTTTACATATGATAAATGAAGTTGCAGTCTTCCACCCACTACTGTTGCCCATTGTCTTGATAAAAGCATACCATAATGGGGTTTTGTATCTACAACAACTATATCCATTATGTAGGTAGCCTCAAGGAATGCATCAATCTTGACCTCAATTTCTTTCAGTGTTCATATCACAGGAACCCCTATGTTGTCCATTTCATAACAACTTCCAGCATGAGTAGTGACTTGAAGGCCTAATTCTTTCATGACATGATATGACATTACATTGGCTACAGCACCAAAGTCTATCATGCAATTCTTGACTAGCAAATGATTTATCATCAAAGTCACATAAAAGGGATCAACTAACAATGGTTCTTGAGTAATGATATTGCCAATGCAGATTTTAGAGATTTATTTTATTTTTTCTAATCCTTTTACTTGTTTTTCCTTTTCCTTGACTGATGGAACTTCCTTCTTATCATTCTTCAATGTCAAGGACACTTCTTCTTGGTTTGACATAGGGATATATTGTATCCCTCTTACAAGTGCTAGTGCAGCTTCCTTATTTTCTTTTATCTTCAGCATCTCCATCAGTGGGACTAAAAATTTCATTTGGGTAAGATCATGTTTCATATCAAACATAGGCAATTTAGAAGAGACATCACCTGCCTTTCTACCTTTCTCGGTCTTATCAATAGTCATTGGTTATTATTTTTCTTCTTCTTTCTCCTTCTGATCAGAAGAAGATTTTCCTTGCTTTGCAAATTTCTCTCCTTTGCTACCCTTGTGATGAGATTCTGCAGCATTTTGTGGGGCATCCTCTTTAACAAAAACAGAGGCAATTTTGCCTTGATCAGGCTCAACTATTCTATTTATTAGGTTGTGTGCACCCCTAGCCTAGTTTATTTCTGCTATGGTTAGGGATATTTTCTCTTCATCACTTGGTAGCCTAAAATGGGGGTGCTTCTTCTCATGACCCACTACATTGATAGTTCTTTGAGATATAATACCATATTTATCATTAGAATCAGAGATAAGTTGGGGCTAGTATTCTAGGTACTTGTTCCTTTTTCTTCTCACATCTTTAATAGGTTCACCCTTTTCAAGAGACCAATGATAAGGCTTCCTAATGGTAAACATGTTCACAGCAAGACCTTCTTGTTTAGGACCTGATTACTCATCTTCCTCACCCATTTGAATAGCTAGGGCTTGGGCTACCACACATTGGTATGAAGAGTGAGGAATGTTGTAAGAAGCACACCAAGGAGTATTCTCCTCATAATTTTTTCTATTCCTTTTCAAGGTATCAGGGGCTTCTTTGGACTTTTAGCTTTCTTGGTCCTCAAGGACTGGCTTACCATCTTTCCAGTTTTTTTTGTATGGTATACTCCTTAGATTAGGTTTTTTTTCATACCTTTGATACTGGTATTTATTTTCATGATAGCCTTTATCATTTTTATCCATATTAGTAGTAATATCCCTTACTGTAGTCACTAATTTATCAACCCTATCATCCTATTTAATAGGATTTCTTGCTTGTCCCCTTTCTTTCTAAAGTTTTTCGTCCTCTCTCTTCCCATTTTCCTGGAGGCTTGCCTATTACTTTCAATATCTATTGTTATTTTTTAAGCTTCTCTCAGGTTTTTTGGGTTCTTATCTTTAAGAAGAAAGGATATCTTCCCAGCAGCATTATTAAAGTAAGTGGTCAAACATACTTGTTCATCTAGCCTTAACACTTGGAAGAGCTTGTTCATAGCCTTTTGGAACATATTGTTAAAATATGACATGCTCTCATTTGTAAATTTCTTGATGTTGTTAAACTCTTTCAACATATAACCAGAGCTAACATGTTCTCTATATTATTCCCTATAAGATTTAACAAATTCTTCCCGAGATGCTATGATATCGTTAAGCAAATTTCTAAACCAATCCCTTGCATCTTTTGTTAAAGACTTGACAAAAAGCTTCATAATAACATCTTCATGTTCTATTTCAAAATCAGTTATCATATCAATTAAATCCTTTAAATGTTCTTCATAGGTTATGACATTATTGTTATAATAATTGAGAGGGGGGGTGAATCAGTGGCCTCAAAAATTAATCCAATAATTGAACCAAAACTTTATACCACAAATATAAAATCTCTAGTTATTTTCAGTCCTACAAGATGTATTCCTTGTGTGAATCTAACATATATATACTTCTCAGTGATTATACTATTTATCCTTTCCTTAAGCTTTACCAAATAGCAGTTTAACTTTTCTTAACCTTTACCAAAATACACTAAATAACTTAGTGTTTACCGATCAATCTTGTTTTAGTAATGTGTAAAGAAAAAAATAAAAGCAATGAACCATATAAACATTTGACACATGTATTTTTAACATGGAAACCTTGTTAAGGAAAAAACCACTTGGGACTGGTAACCAAAAATTTTCACTCTTCTGAAGTGAGCTCGGTGAAGAGCCAACCCTGCTAAAGGTTACAAACACATTGTTAAGTGAGACCTTGCTCGAGGATTTAAAACTAATAGTTTATCACTTGACCTATCATTCACTATGCTGTCAACATGAAAACCTTTTGATACTCCTTGGGAAGTATCTCAATATATTAAGGATGGTTAAGTCCCACTTGGTTAAGAGATTTTCTAAATCAATGGTTAAATTGAATTAGTAGATGATTTGTTCATTAATACAACCTTGAATTATAGATTTTTAGATCTATTGTAAGTCCATAATACCTCTCTAATTAATATGCTCTTCTTTTCCTTTTCTCCCCTCTTTTCTTTCTGCTCGGTGAATGTTGTTGCTTCTCTATTGCTCGGTGTTTGCAGATTTCTTAGCTCTATTCTTTAGCTTGTATGATCATATCTACATGAAGACTTCTTATCTTCACCAGAATTCTCTTCAACATTCCTATTTTTTATAATGAATTACTTTTCTCTTTATATAGACATGATTTCACTATTTCTTGTCCTTCTTATTTTCTTCATTGATCATTTCTTGATCTGTAAAGCTCACCATGCATGCTTTAATTTTAATCTGTAAATCTCTCCTTGTTTTTTAGAATAAATCATGCTTTAAATCTCCTTCTTATCTTTAGCTTTTAACTGATCGATGAGAACAAATTAAACAATTAGTTAAATCTAAATTTAGCTCCTGCCAGCTAAGTTGTTTTGTCATTTCCTAACTTTAGTTCTCGTTGGTGAACACTTTAGTTGTGCTCGGTAACTACTGGAGATAGCTCGAGCATCAAATTTAGTTCTGCTTGGTGACAACTGCAGTTAGCTTGGTAATTCTTTCTCGGCTATCACTTTCTTGAGTAACATTGTCCATTGGATAACACTGTGAACTTATGTGCTTGGGGTTCACTATCCATCGGGGTTTACTGTCACTCGATGTATATGATTACCGATAAAAAAACTTTGTCTCTTTAAATCTTTAAGCATTGTGACAATATGTGTATGAGAAATCATACCATATGAAGTTGACATCAATGGAAATACAATATATTAACTGATTTAATGTCTTGCATTTACTTTCTGCAGTTCGGTGATCATCAACTTTGTCATTTTCAAACATTAAATCAGTTATAGTTCATCAATCTCTCCCTTTTGCATTCATGGAAACATACTAATAATACAATATGAAATATATCAGTTGTAGTTCATCAAACTCTCACAAACTTATTATTCTATAACCAATACAAATATCTGACTCTCGATAAGCTCTTCCAGCTTAGATTTGATTCTTGCGGAGTACTTCATTATTCCCTTTACTAGATATATGTAGCAACTTTTGATTTTTTCTCTCCCTTCATTGTAGAATCTCTTCTCCTTTTTCTAGATAGATATGTAGTGTTAAATTTTCAAATTCTCTCCCTTAGATGGATATTTCTTTGAATATTTTTGTGATGTTTTCACTCCCTTTGACTATTCCTCTCTCTGATGGAGATTTTATTTTTCTCTCCCTTTGGATGATCATGACAGATATTTCATATGGATATATTCATTGAGTACATCTCTCCCTTTTACAGAAATGCCAAACATATAATATCTCTCTCCCTAATATATTCCTTGAATTTCCTCTCCATCAGCAATTTTAGCTCTGTAGTAGCCAACAATTTCTCTGGTGTTAAGTGCAGATAAGTACCTTGTTGTGTACTGATATATCTTTGCAGTCCATCTCTCAGCTTGCATCAACATGATTAATCTTCTGATAATGTGTAGGATAATGCAGCCTTCTAGTCAGCTTAGTGACTAGTAGACAAGGGTCGGACCCCTAGTCTCTTCCTCAGGTACTCAAATGTATCTTTTTGGCAATGGCTTTATGAATATGTCTGCTAATTATTCTTTAGATTGTACATATTCTAGTATCACTTCTTTCTCTTGAACTTGTTTTCTTAAGTAATGATACTTGATAGCAATATGCTTTGTCTTAGCATGCATGACAGGGTTCTTTGAAATATTGATAGCACTTGTATTATCACAATAGATAATTACTAGTTCAAGAATTTCCATATTCATACCTTTTAGTAATTTCTTGATCCATGCAATGTTAGAGCAATTTGCAGTAGCAGCCACATATTCTGCTTTTGCAGTGGATTGTGAGATGCATCCTTTCTTTTTACTTATCCATGTGACAAGTCTATCACCCGTAAAGAATGCTCCTCCCGTTGTGCTCTTTCTATCATCTATGTTTCCAGCCCAATCAACATTTGTATAGACTTGAAGCTCAAATTTGCCTTCTTTATTATACCACAGACCATAGTCTTTGGTATTCTTTAGATATCTCAAAATTAATTTGACAGCATCCATGTGTGAATCCTTGGGGTTAGCAGAGAATCTTGCAACTATTCCAACTGCATGTGCTATATCTGGTGTAGTATGTACAACATACATTAGTATTCCAATCATAAATCTATATAGGGTTTGATTTACCTTGGTTGACTTGTCTTCCTTGGATAGTTTGCATCTGGTTGCCATAGGTGTTCCAATTGGCTTAGAGTCCTCCATCTTGAATATTTTCATAACTTCCTTGATGTATTTGGATTGTGTGACGTAGATGCCTGCATCTTGTTGAAGAATCTATAGACCAAGAAAAAATTTGATCTCTCCAAACATTGACATCTCAAACTCATTTCTCATTTCATCAACAAATGATTTGCATAACATATCATTACCTCCAAATATGATATCATCAACAAATATTTCAGAAATCAAAATGTTATCATCGGTATCTTCTTTTAAATACAGATTACTGTTATCAATTATTTTTACAAATCCAATACTTGTGAGATAAGAGTTAAGTCTTTCATACCATGCTCTCAGTGCTTGTTTCAATCCATACAAGGCTTTGTGTATTCTACAAACAATGTTTCTCTTTTTAGGATCAATAAACCCTTCTTGGTGTTCAATGTATACCTCTTCTTCTAGTATTCCATTTAGGAATGCAGATTTGACATCCATTTGGTATACTTTGAATTCTTTGTAGGCAGCATAAGTAAGTAGAATCCTGACTCCTCCTAGTCTATAAATGGGTACAAAGGTTTCTCCATATTCAATACCTTTTTCTTGTGCATACCCTTTGCATACTAATCTTGCTTTGTTTCTTGTGACTACTCCATTCTCATTTAGCTTGTTTCTGAATATCCATTTGGTACCAATGACATTTTTGTCATTTGGTCTAGGTACTAATGTCCATGTCTTATTCTTTTCAATCTTCTCAATCTCATCGTTTATAGAACTGACTCATTTTTTATTCTCAAGTGTAGTATTAATAGATTTAGGCTCAAAATCATAAATCAAACATCTAGTGTTCAGTGACTTACTTCTTGTTATCATTCCAGCCTTTTTGTCTCCTATGATCTGGTTTTGTGGATGGTGTCTTATGACATGCTTGGAATTTACCATTTCATATCTCTATTCATCATTCTATTTATCATCTTGACCTTCATTTTTATCTTCATCTCTCGGTACATCATTGTGACCAGTTTCTTGATTTTTGGTGTTTGCAGCATGATGCTCGGGTGCATTGTTAAGTCACTCAGTAGCGATACATTGTTGCTCAGGTAGAGTGTCGAGTTCTTCACTCTAGAAAAACCTATCGTAGTCTTCCACTTTCTTTCTAATTTCATCATCATTTTTCTCAGCAAATTCATCCACTTTGACATTTCTACTTTCAATGATTTTGTTAGAGGATTTTTAAAGACATTTATAAGCCTTGCTTTTGGTAGAATAACCTAGAAATATTCCTTCATCACCTTTGGAGTCGAGCTTTCCATTTCTATCATCTTGAAAAATATAAAATTGACTTCCAAAAATTCTAAAGTAACTTACATTGGGTGTGTATCCATACCATAGCTCATAAGGTGTCTTATTGGTGTCTTTCTTCAATTGAACTATGTTTAATGTATAGATAGCAGTACTGGCAAGTTCTCTCCAAAATGTTTATGTGATGCCTTTCTCAATCATCAGTTTTTTGGTACAATCAATGATTGATCTATTCCTTCTCTCAGCAATCTCATTCTTTTGTGGTGTTCTTGGTGCAGAAGCTTGTCTTTGAATTCCATGCTCATTACAAAAGTTAGTGAATTCATAAGAAATAAATTCTCCTCCTCTATCTGATCTTAGACATTTTAGTTCTTTTCCACTTTTTTTTCAACTATATCTTTATACCATTTAAACATCTTAAATTCTTATGATTTCTCTTTTAAGAACATAATAGTCATCATTCTAGAATAATCATCAACAAAGAGAATGAAGTACATATCACCACAGTAACTCTTTTTTTGCATTGGTCCACATATGGACTAATTATAGAATAGAATTAGATATATAGGTTTTTCTCTTGAAACTAGTCTTTGTCATTTTACCTTTTCGACAATTCTTACACATGACATGGTAGGTTTTTGACATGATCGGTAAGCCTCTTACTTTACTTTTATTTCTTATCCTAACCATGTTATCAAAATTCACATGACATAACCTTTAATGCAATAACCATATGTCTTTGTTTCTATTCATTAAACAAGTGGTCTTAATATCATCAAGATAGAATAGGTTACCTTTTGTTTGTTCACTAGTAATGTTCAACCTTCCTGATTCATTAAAGATATTTGCCTTTTTGTTCTCAAATACAACTTGGTGTCCTGTGTTGTTCAAATGTGAAACACTCAATAGATTATAGTTAAGTCATTTCACCCAATATGCATTTTCACATCTGATCAGATTATTCAACATGATGGTTCCTTTTCCTTCAACTAGACAAGGTGATTCATTACCCATTCTTACTGATCCACCATTATAATATTCAAAAGTTTCAAAATTTTCCTTATCTCTAGTCATGTGGTGAGTACAACCACTATCAATAATCCAGACATCATTTTTACTAACCTTAGATATGAGTGTATTTTCAACATACCTTTCTTCTTCGTTTGAATCATCCTTCATAGAAATAAATACCACCTCAATATCTTCATCAGACTCGATGTCAGTATTTTTATCTTTGTTCTCAGCCAGGTAACAAGCTTTCTTTCCTTTGTCCTTGTAGTCTTGGTTATCTCTTCTATCAGATTGTTGATTTCTTTGGTAATCTCAGTCATCACCTCTATCAGAATTCTTTTCATAAGTTCTATTATTACTTCTATCATCTTTTCTTTTGTTACGACATCTAGTAGAAAAGTGTCCAATCTCTTTACAATTAAAATGTACCAATGTTAATTTACCTTTGTATCTACCTTTGCCTCTCTGCAATCTTCTATCCATTAGTGCTTCAATCTCATCAAGTTCTTGTTCATCACTATCACTTTCACTATCATTTCTCATAGTGTGTTTATGACTTGATTTACTTATTTTCAAAGAAGATTTGAATGCAGACTCAATAATTGGTAAGACATTGTTGTCAAATTTATTCATCTCATATGAAATAATTCTACCAATCAAACTATCTAGAGTAACATTTTTATTTTCTACCGCTTTCATTTCTTGTATAGAAGATAATATCATAGCATAAACAGGCAGTAAGCTTCTGAGAATTTTGTTTACCATTGTTTCTTCTTCAATTACACCTCCTACTCCTCGGATATCATTTACAACTTCTTTGATTATGCAGTTGTACTGAGTGATGTTTTCTCCTTATTTAATTATTAGGTCATCAAACTTTCCTCTTAGGCTTTCTACCTTAGCCCTCAACACATTTTTATCTCCTCCATGTTGGTGCAGTGCACCCATGACTATCACTAATTGACTATCACTTTGTCATGTTTTGGGTTTGTAATAACTGGATAATCCTTTTTTTTTTGTGGATCCATTTGTTTGGTCAAGGATCTCTTAGGCAATCTTATAATCCTAGAGATGCCTTAGTCCATTTGGATTATCTATTTAGACTTAAGTTGCAATAATTGTGTTTTTGTTCTTTTATGAGTCCTAGGTGTTGAATTCATTAGATTCATGTTATTTTGGTCATATTATGTTAAGTTGATAGGTTAGGATCCAATCCAAAATTCTTCGAGTGCAAAAAGACAAGAAATTGCCAAATGTTGCAAAAGATGTAAAAGTTGCTCATGCAACTTCCAAAAGTTGCTCAAGAGTTGCAAGATGGAATCCCAGTAGTCATAGGGAATTTTGGATCGATTTGACTTCACATATGAATTTTTTTTAAGTCATTACTTCGAACCAAGATGGTTAGAAGTCATGTATTGAAGTTTTGATGCATTTGGAATGGAAGATGAAGAGGTTTTCTGAGCATTTATGAACTGTGTGGTCATGTCTAGTGTGATCTTTGCAAACCAAGTTGATGTTTTCAAGGTCCTTTATTTTATTGTAAGTTTCCAATTGAATTGAGATTTCTTATTTTTGTTTTGAAGTGTTTTCGAACAAGTTTTCTAAAAGTAGTCTAGGAAGAGGCTTGTTAGAAGCTCATTCCAGAAATGGAGTCCTAACTAGCATTTGGTCTAGTGTAATTCACTAATATTCTAGAAAATACAAGTTAGGATGAAATATTTAAGGATTCCAAAAGCTTAGGAGATGGCTCAAATGGAAAGACATTCATGCATCAAGCCTTAGGCTGAATATCTCAATGTATTTAGCTAGGAATGACTATAAATGAGTTGTCATGTTGAAGAATTAGAATAGTTGAGTGAACTAGAGGTGGATTTGAGATTTTGGGAGTTACTTGAGGATTTTTGAATCCCTATACCAATTTCATGCACCCATTTCTTAGCATTTGGTTTGATATCCAAGCCTAATTTGGTCAATTAGGTCTGCGAAATTTGTTAGGGTTAGGTGTTGCTGGAGTGGAGTTTAAACCTAAGGATTTGGGGATCAGTATAACTTCCAAAAGGGTATCTAAATCTACCCTTAGTTTTCTAAAAATTGATTAGGAGGAAAATTTATGTTCTAAAAACCACTTGGACAAACCTACAAGGAATTCTAGGATAATCCTAGATAAATATTGTATGGTAGTTGGAGGATCAAACCAAGGTTTGATTCTCAATCCTTATAACATAAGGAAGGTTTCCCAATATCAAGTTGGGGTTGGGGAAGTCACTGGTGAAGGTTTGTAGATGTTGGCTTAGAATAGGGCTAGTGTCCCTAAAGCACAAAGTTGCAATATTTTGGTTTGAATAATACTCATCTTGGAAAGGTCAGTAAGGGACTCTACCACCTTGGATAGGTAGAAGACATTATATCAAAAGGGATCAAGGACCCAAGGAGAGAATAATTTTTTTTAGGTGGATTGCGAAAGAGGAAGGACCAATACCACACTTCTTTCTATCACCTTTGTATTAGGTGGTATCAGAGCTTAGAAAATCTCTTGGGAACAAAAATGACAAAGAAAGTTGATGAGACTGAAGGAGAGGTCCCTTTGAGGGTCAAAAACATGGACTTAGCTAAGATTGTGAGGGAGCAGGTAGCTAAGAACAATAAGATGGAAGCAGAGATAGAAAAATTGAATATTTCTCAAACAAGTAGAATTACTGGTGATGATTTAGAGTTAGACCAAGAAGAATAAGAAGAGGAGACTAAAATAGAGAGGACAAGAGTTCTATAAGAGCAAAGAATCTGATAATATTTGTAAAGAGTGGGTAGGAGAGATAACAAGCTAGAAATACCAATTTTTATGGGCAAGATGGACCCTCCCTATAAAATTATTTTGAGTGTGAAGATATTCCTATCTCACAAAGAACAAAAATTGTCAAGTCAAAAATGAAGGACCTGCACTAAGTTGGTGGAATTTTCTACAAAGGGAAAGGGTAGAGAAAGAAAAAGACCCTATAACTACATGGAAGAATATTTTGAGAGAAATAAAGAAACAATTTGTCCCAGAAGACTATGAAGTAACTCTACATAAGAAGTTACAAAATCTAAAGCAGAAGGATCTTGATGTGGGATCTTACATTGATGAATTCCACAAAATCACAATCAAGACAAAGACCCCTGAAAGTGAGAAAGAAATGCTTGCTAGTTACATGAACGGGCTCAAGTACAATATTCAAGATGAACTAAGTTTGTTTTTTTCCCACTTTGTACACTAGTGCTATTAGATGGCTATGAATATTGAAAAGAAAAAAAAAAGAGGAGAGGAGAACATAACAGTAGAGGAAGGGGAAATGGTTTCAAAGGTAGAGGAAGGTTTCAAGGAAGAGGATCATCTCCAAGACAACAGGGAGAATCTAGTCACCAAGAGTATGATAGAGAGAAGAATCATAGAGGTAATTTTAGAGGGGGTAGAGGCAATAGTAGAGGAAGTTCATGAGGTAGGAATACCTCTATGTTCACTGGGAAGTGTTTCTCCTACAACTAGATAGGTCACCAATCTTTTTGATGCCCAAACAAGGCTAGCACAAGTCTTAGTAAACTAGGAAGAGATTGGAGAGCCCAACTCACCCAAGATGAGGACTATCAAAGCATGAATTCCTACCACACCACTACATCTAGAACTAAAGACCCTAAGCAAGGAGAGTGCATCATGTTCAATAGGACACTCTTGAAGGTGCCAACTCCCAAGGAGCCCCCACAAAGGAAGAGTCTATTAAGAACTCATTGTAAGGTACTTGGTAATATTTGCAAAGTTATTTTTGATTATGGTTCTATAGATAATTTAGTTTCTAATGCAATGATAGATAACATTGGTTTGAAGAAGATACCCCACCCAAGCCCTTATAAAGTATCCTGGCTTAATAAAGATCAACAAACTTTAGTAGATGAGAAATGTTGGGTAGTGTTAGCACTTTTTCTTGCAACACTTACCTAATGATGACAGTATACCTAGCATACTCAGTTGCAACCTCTTTTAGGCAAGAGAAAGGCTAATTTCTAAGGATTGGATAATATCCTTCTTCATTTTTGAGCTCCACAGACTCAGGCAGGTTTTACCTTTTAAAGATTATTGATATCTCAGTCTATTTATTTGGTGGATTGTTTCATTCACTGGTTATGAACCAGGAACCTCACTGTAACAACTTATAAAACACTTTAGAGATTGCAATGATTAGTTTGAAATAGAGTATTATAAGCCAGGCTATGGTTTTGAGAACATAGACCAATGAGTCAAGGATTTGCATCCTTCTTCCTTTTGATTTTAGGAAGGATAAGCTAATGATTCATTCTTTAAGGAATCAACAAAGTGGACAATATCCTACTGATATAAGTCCTTAATGAGGTCAACTCATATATTTTAGTAACAAGTGTGTTTGGAATAATTTTGAATATCTTGAAAACTTAGATGATGATAAATTATCAAACCCAAACCTAGATCAGTGCCTATCCTTTGGGTTATAGAGTCAAAATCTTGAAGTTTCACATAAACAAAACACTGTAATCTGCCTTACAACCTACATGAAATTAGGATAAGTTGCCTTACAAATTATCTGGTTACCTCTAAAATACTGTATCAAATCCTTAAATACTGATATGCTTCCTGAAACTACTCACAAAACTTAATTCTTTACATGAAAGAAACTTGCAAGTAATTAGATAATCACCTTGTAACCAAAATGCTTCAGACTGCCTTACAATCTTAACATAAAAAATCATACACAAGAAATAAAGAGACAATAATAAAGAAGAGTAAAATTGCACCGTATTTTATTGATGTAATCCTTCTTTCATACATAAGAAAGAGCTTTGAAGCTTGAAAGAACACAGGCACAAATTTAGAAAGACTAATTCTTTACATTATATTTCATCCTCTTTTTCTAAAAATACAACTCTCTTCTATATATAGGTCCTCAACCATCTTGGAATCCCTTTCAAAAGGATGCTACAAGCTTTGAATGGTCTCAGAAAACCTAACCCTAAAACTACAGAAGAGACAAAAAGAAAGAGAGAGAAGAAGCGGTGGAATGACCAAGTCAAAAAGATAAAAATAGATATTCTTTGTTCTTCTCCTGATCTAGCGACTTGAATCTGATAGTACACATGGTAGATGGCAGTAGTTATGTCAATTCTGGATGACCATTCTTTTAGATTTACCTACATTCTCCTTTTGCAATAACTGTCCTCTTTATCTTCAATGGTGAGGTACCAAGTAGTCATCCTTACTCATCATCCAAAATTTATTCTTCTACTACTGGCTTCTTTCTCTTGGGTGTAGTCATCAACTCCCATGCTTTCACTTCATCATCTGATGGCCACTTGAAGTCCTAAGTACTCTGTATTTGGACCTTTTGCCTGT
>MU227423.1:365567-421390 GCA_018584345.1 Thuja plicata
TGCATTTAAACTAAATCGCAAATTCATCTATTTATAAAAACTACTATCCAACAATAACTAAATACACCATATAATCCTACTGATTAATAATGATCAATTTATAACAATGATAAAAATAACTCTCATTAGCCTATAAATTAATACCATTGTAAATTAACCCTCCAAGATTCAATTCTCAATTGAATTCCCTTACCACAACCCAATATAGAACTTATTTAATAATTAATTTAAACTAATTCTAAAAAAAAACAATTTTAAATTAATTTTAAAAGAATTAATATATTAAACTAACTAAAAACCAATTAAAAGGAAACTATAACTAAATTAATATTTAATTATAACTAATTTAATAATTAATTTAAACTTAATATAAAAACTAATTATAAAAATTTTAATTAAATAAAGTTTAACTTTTATATAAACTGTGAATTTAAATCATATTTAAATAGATTAAAAATAAAAAAAACAAATAAACACTTTTGGGGGGGTCTCGGCCCCACCCCACCCCTTCACCATAGCTTGCGGCCCAAAGGCCTGCGGTCCCCACTGTAACAGTGGGTACCCGCGCGGGCCCACTGTGACAGTGGGTACCGCAGGTCTTTGGAACCTGCGGCCCACTACAGTGGTACCGCACGGGGGGGCGGGGGGGTTCGGTGGCCCCCACCACCCACCTTCCAAAAGACAATTTTTTTTTATTTATTCAAAATTTAATTCTGATAAAAACTAAAAACTTAGTTTTTTTTTATTTTATTTTTTTTTAAAACCTTTTTATAATATAAACTCAGTTTATATTATTATAAATAAATAAATATATATATATATATTTTAATTTACTTTTATTTTACTGGTGTAATTTCTCAATAGACTGTATTTTTGTAATAAAAAACAGCAAGTTCCTTCTTTTCATTATTTAATTTTTCTTTTAATAATCTTAAAGGAGGAACTATTTTTTTTTTAAAGCAATACAATAAGCTATATTTCCAACTATATAGGCTTTTTATCTCAATAAAGTAACCAATAAAAACAGGAAAAATAGGAGGGAGATTCTTATTTTCTCTAAAACATGCATGATGATAAAAACAAGAAGACTAATTTAAATACAATCATTTTCTTATTTCAAGAAGGGTTTTCTTTTTACCAAGCATGCAATTTTAACCCATTTCCTCGTTTCCTTTCAGGTTGATCAAAGATTTGGGCAGGGACATGGTGAAGATATGAAATTCATATTTCCATGGCAAGGAGCTACAGATCTGAGGGTCTCAAGTAATTTTAACAAAATATATCAATTCTTCCTCAAAGAAGTCTTCCTCCTACAGATCTAAAATCCTAAGGTCCAAAATTGAAAACTCATACACATCAATTGAAAAGCCTAATGCCCTTTAAATTTTAACACCCAAAAATGAAACCCTTTATGCCCAAAAACACAGATCTGACATGCAAGCTTGAAGGAAACACAAATTGATACCAAGATCACTTTTTTTTCAACTCTAAATCAATGAAAACACTAAATACTTCAAACAAGGAAGATCACACAAAAGGTCCTAGCTTTCAGATGCATGGAAGACAGGGATCTGAAAGCTAGAATTCAAAAGATGAAGACCCTACCTCAATAACTGATGGGAAGCACAATTTCCCAAAATCCAAGCAAGAAGAATCCACAATACCAAGCAAAAGAAGCGACCAATCCAAGCAAGCTCTCTCTCAAAATCCCAATCATCTGATTTCTCCTTCTCCCTGATTGAACAACCTCTAAAAAAGGCTTCTAATCCAAAGATATAGATATCCCAAGCAATTAGGTTTTCAAAAGTGAAAACCCTAAAGGGAAAATAAATTCTCTAATTATTAATTAACATAATTCTTTTATTTTCAATTCCACTTAAAGCGTGTGAAACTCAACTTAGGAATATAAAAGCAAAGTGTTAAATTGAAAATGCATGAGAGATAATTTCAATTAAATTAATCAATTAACCATGCAACTAGATATTTAATTAAGCATAAAGGCTCATTTACTCTAATATTCAATTAAATATTAATATTCAATAATTGCACTTTAATTAAACTTTCAATTAAACATAGGTATTTAATTTAATTTTTAATTAATTAAATACCCTATATTTAATAATTAATTGCAATAATATTCAATTAAATAAATAACATGATATAACACCCACATAATCACATCAAGCACCTGAAACTGAAAACATGCAAAAACAAACATGATCAAGGAAAGGGATACACAAATTCCTATCAACTATATGAATTCGGTCAGGGTAGCCAAAACAGATACTTGTCCACTAACTTGGACAATTTCGTTTAGGATAGGATTTGCACCTGAAAACTATCTCCCCTCTCTTACCATTGGGATTAATGTGATAGGGCACGCTCACTCCTACCAATTCAGGGAAGACGTAGCCTGGTACCTGCAAACCTGTCATCACCAAGACGAACATACATACATATATCATATAGCAAACAATGGTTGAGACTAGGTTATCATGTGGATCTCGTTGAAGCAAGTAACTATGACTCTGTCCCATACCATACCAAGCACATCAAACAATAATGAAAACATACAATGATCCATGTGCATATAAATCTAAGGTCAGTATTGTCAGAAAACCATAATCAAAATGAAATCCTAACATATACATAAGCATCATAAAATAACCATAAATCACATATACACCAATGATATAACATACTAACAATGGATCAATAACATAGTGAAACGTAACACTCAATATCATCTAAACCATCAGATTAAATTCACACATACAACCAAAATGCCTAAAAGAGTTTGGCATCCACGAACTGAAAAGAAACCTAAGAGGTGGGTATTACATGTGGCATTCTTTAGTGAAAAGCTTAATGAAGCTAAGAAGAAGTTCTCTACATATGATTTGGAGATGTATGTTATGGTCCAATCACTGAGAAAGTGGAGGCATTACTTATTTCCTAAATAATTTATTATATATACTGACAATCATGCATTGAGTTTTCTTAACAGACAAGAGAAAATGAACCATAGTCACCGCAAGTGGATGGAGTACTTGCAAGCATTCACTTTCACCATAAAGAATAAGAAAGGAGTAGATAACAAGGTAGCTAATGAATTGAGTAGAAGTAATTTGGTTATACAATAAGTCACCTTGGAAAGTGTAGGTATCATTATCCTCAAGGATATGTATCCCAATGATGAAGACTTCAAGGAAATTTACAAAGTTTTTTTGGAATTAGAAGATAGATATCACACTGAGTTTTCAGAATACATGATTCAAGAAGGACTGTTGTTTAAAGGGACTCAACTGTGTATCCCTGATTTCTCCATGAGGGAGAATATCATAAAAGAGAAACATTATGGATTTCTATCAGACCTCTTTGGTCTTGACAAGACACTTGAGCTAGTAAGAAGATTCTACTTATGGCCTGAGATGTAGACTAAGATAAGGATATTTGTGGAGTGTTGTCTAGTTTGTCAAAAAGCCAAAGGCACTAGTTCAAATGAAAGCTTGTACACACCATTACCCATTCCTAGAAAACCTTGGGACTTCATCAGCATGGATTTTGTATTGGGTCTTCCAAGGACAAAGGTAGGCTATGGCAGTGTTTATGTAGTTGTAGACAGTTTCTCCAAGATGGTACACTTCCTACCTTGCAAGACTACACATGATGCCTCAAGTATCACAGGATTATTCTTCAAGGAAATTGTAAGACTCCATGGTTTACCACTCATAATTGTTTCAGATAGAGACCCCAAGTTTTTGGGACATTTTTGGCGTACCCTATGGAAAAGACTTGGAACAAACCTAGCTATGTCATCTTCTTATCACCCTTAATCAAATGGACAGACTAAAGTCATAAATAGGTCTTTGGGAAACTTTCTAAGATGTCTAACAATGGAGTATGGAGTGGCATGGGACTCAATCCTCCCACAAGCAGAGTTATGCTATAATGATTTTGTTAATAGAAGTTCAGGACTCAATCCTTTACAAATTTTCTATGGATCCCACCCTAGGGGTGTCTTGGAGCTAAGAAACATTCATAATTTTCTAGAGGAGTTCCCAAGCTGATGATTTTGTAGAGGTTATGAAGAAAATTCACCAATAAGTGAAAGACAGATTCCAACAAACCTCTGAGAAGTATAAACAAGAAGCAGATGTCAAGAGGAGAGATGTCCAATTCAAGGTTGGAGACATGGTTATGGTTCACCTAAAGAAGTAAATATTACCCAAGGAAAAGTACACCAAGATGATGATGAAAAAGATTGGCCCCTTCATAATCTTGAAGAAATGTGGCAATAATGCATATAGAGTTGAATTACCTTCAACTATTGGTTTATCTCCCATTTTCAATGTAGCTGACCTATATCCATACAAAGGTCCTATTACTGATGTCACTTTTGCATGTGCTAAAGATCTACCACAGAATAAGGAGCTACAAGATCTACCTAAATCACCATCACAAGAGATTGACTATATACTAGATAAGAGGATAGACAATCAAACTAGGAGGTCTACTTTCTATGAATATCTAGTCAAATGGAAACACCATTTAGTGGAAGATGCTACTTGGTTGACACCTGAAGACATCAAGAAGAATGGTTTCAATTTAGAAGATCTCCCAACTCAAGGGACTTGAGTTATCTTTTCCTTAGGGAGTATGGTGCAGTGCAACCATGACTATCATTGATTGACTATCACTCTGTAATGTTTTGGGTTTGTAATAACTGGATAGGTCTTAGAGGATCATCCTATTTTGTTTTTTGATCCATTTTCTTGGTCAAGGATCTCTTAGGAAATCTTATAATCCTAGAGATGCCTTCGTCCATTTGGATCATCTGTTTAGACTTAAGTTTCTATAAGTGTGTTTTTATTATTTTATGAGTCCTAGGTGTTGAATTCATTGGATTCATGTTATTTTGGTCATATTATGTTAATTTGATAGGTTGGGATCCAATCCAAAAGTCTCTGAGTGCAAAAAGACAAGAAATTGCCAAATGTTGCAAAAGATGTAAAAGTTGCTAATGCAACTTCCAAACATTGCTCGAGAGTTGTAAGATGGAACCCCAATAGTAATAGGGTGTTTTGGATTGATTTGACATCACATATGAAGTTTTTTTAAGTCATTACTTTGAACCAAGATGGTTAGAAGTCTTGTATTGAAGTTTTGATGCATTTGGAATGGAAGATGAAGAGGTTTTCTGAGCATTTCTGAACTGTACAGTAATGTCTAGCATGATATTTTCAAACAAAGTTGATTTTTTCAAGGTCCTTTGTGTTATTTTAACTTTCCAGTTGAATTGAGATTTCTTAGTTTTGTTTTGAAGTGTTTTTGACCAATTTTTCTGAAAGTAGTCCAGGAAGAGGCTTGCTAGAAGCTCATTCCACAAATGGAGTCCTAACTTGCATTTGGTCTAGTGGAATTCACTAAGATTCTAGAAAATTCAATTTAGGATGAAATATTTAAGGATTCCAAAATCTTAGGAGATGGATCGAATGGCAAGGCATTCATGCATCAAGCCCTAGGTTGAATATCTCAATGTATTCAGCCAGGAATGAATCAAAATGAGTTTTTATGTTGAAGAATTAGATTATTTGAGTGAATTGAAGGTGGATTCGAGTTTTTGCGAGTTACTTGAGGAGTTTTGAATCCCTGTACCAATTCCATGTACCCATTTCTTAGCACTTTCTTTGATATCCAAGCCTAATTTTGCGAATTAGGTCTATGAACTTTGTGAGGGTTAGGTGTTTTTGGAATGGATTTGAAACCTAAGGCTTTAGAGATCAATATAACTTCCAAAAGGGTATCTAAATCGACCATTTTTTTTCTAAAAAGTGATTAGGAGGAAAATTTATGTTCTAAAAATCACCTGGACAGACCTACAAGGAATTCTAGGACAATCATAGATAAGTACTGTACCACAGTTGGAGGATCAAACCAAGGTTTGATTCTCAATCCTTATAACATAAGGAGGTTTCCCAATATAAATTTGGGGTTGGGGAAGTCACTAGTGAAGTTTTCTATATTTTTTCTTAGAATAGGGCTAGTGTCCCTAAAGCACAAAGTTACAAGATTTTGGTTTGAATTATACTCATCTTGGAAAGGTCAGTAAGGGACTCTACCACCTTGGATAGGTAGAGGAAATTGTTTCAAAAGGGATAAAGGACCCAACGAGAGAATAAGTTGTGTTAGGTGGATTGGGGAAGAGGAAGGACCAATACCACACTTCTTCTTGTCACCTCTGCATTACATGTACTAGCATGAGCTTGTCCCACATTTTCTTTACAGTGGTGCATGATTTAACATCTTCAAATTTAGCATTGGAGAGTGAGGAAGCAAGTTATATCATCATATAATTGTGTTCATGCTTCTCTCTCAATTGATCAACTGTCAGAGGTCCAGTAGGTAAATCAAATTCAGTATCCAAGTATTGTGTGACATCATTTCCAATACCTGATAGGTGGAGTCTTATCCTTCTTTTCCATGATGCAAATTTGTCCTTATTAAACTTAGGCACATCTCTTTTTCTCATCTTGTGATCTTTAGCTTGAGTCTTAAAACTTTCTTCCAAGCACACTAGCTCTGATACCAATTGTTAGAATAACTGAGAGGAGGGGGTGAATCAATGGCCTCAAAAATTAATCCAAATATTCAACCAAAACTTTATACCACAAATATGAAACCTCTAGTTATCTTTAGTCCTACAAGATGTATGCCTTGTTTGAATCTAACATATATGTACTGCTATGTGATTATACTATTTATCCTTTCCTTAAGCTTTACCGAATAATAGTTTATCTTTTCTTAACCTTTACCAAAATACAGTAAATAACTTAGTATTTACCGATCAATCATGTTTTAGTAATGTGTAAACCAAAACATCAAAGAAATAAACCATATACACATTTTACACATTTATTTTTAACATGTAAACCTTGTTAAGGGAAAAACCACTTGGGACCGGTAACCCAAAATTTTCACTCTTCTGAAGTGAGCTTGGTGAAGAGCCAACCCTGTTAAAGGTTACAAACACACTATTAAGTGCAAACTTGTTAGAGGATTTAAAACTAATATTTTATCACTTGACCTAGCATTCACTATGTTTTCATCATGAAAACCTTTTGATACTCCTTGGGATGTATCTGAATATATTAAGGATGGTTAAATCCCACTTGCTTAAGAGATTTTATGAATCAATGGTTAAACTGAATCAGTAGATGATCTGTTCATTAATAAAACTTTGAATTGCAGATTTTAAGATCTATTGTAAGTTCATAATACCTCTCTAATAAATATTCTCTTCTTTTCCTTTGCTCCCCTCTTTTATTTCTTCTCAGTGAATTTTTTTTTCTTCTTTGTTGCTTGGTGTCTACAGAATTCTTAGCTTTGTTCTTCAGCTTGTATGTGATGGAAGTGCTCCAAGGTGTGCTCACACAAAATCCACTAAGGAATCCACTTGTATTAGTCTTCTTAGAATATCAATCTCACTTCTAGTACCCCAATAGTCTTTAAGTATCCATAACTAAGACTATCATAACTCAACTCCAAGAGTTGGTCTCCTTGTGCTTAACCTTGAAGGACAACTATCAATAATTGTGTCTCAATTCTTCACTCTAACTTGGATGGCTCCAAGTGAAAATCCTTGATAAAAACTCCACAAATGCTACAAGGGTCGTTTCAACCATAACAACCTCCCATTGAAATCCTTCCAAATATATTGGAATGGGTCTTCAAACTCTTATTAGTCGAGTTCAAGATTGATTCTCAATTTGGTCATATTAGGCCTAATTGCACAATTAGCCCTATCCAAAGGGTTTTTCTGCATTCTTTCCCAAAAATTGCAAATAACCCTAAAAAAAAACTTAGGATCCAGATACCCTTTTCCAAGACCTAAAATATTTTTAAGGTCTTAAGCTCCTAATTCATTCGTACAGTGGATTCCTAAATTATAGGTCTACTAAGTCTAATTAGGCTAAAAATGTGTAGTCCACTAATTTCTATATAGAATCTATCTAGATGGATTGGAAAAGATCTAAGATCTCTTTTAGGGATCTATAGGACCTTAAAGATTTTGAAACCACACTTGGTTTGAATCTCTCAAAAACTCCCTTGCATATGCATTCAAACTTCTCCCTATCATACACCTAACCAGACACTCATTTCTCACCTAGGGCATTTCTTTGAAATTTGCAAACTGGATCTCTAGACCTCCTACTTGAGTATTTACACTATACATAGGGTCCCCTAACATATTCATCCACACCCTGAATATTTTCACAGTTGGATTCTATGGGGGATCCATGAAACCAAAAATCACTCTATCTCCTACAGCAACTACACTAATTCCTAAATAATTTACAAAGCCTAACTAATCAACTCAAAAAAAAATTTCCATTGAATGAAAAATTATTAAAACTACTTCTAAAACATGGATCCAACACTGGAATAAGTTTTTTCAATCTATTAAAACACTTCCACACTCAAAGCAAGTCGACTATTGCAGAAAAACAAAATACAGAGCTTCTATTCACTCCCAAAATCTTGCTACATCACACACTACCTCAGAAAATAAGCCTCAAGGTGTCTAAAGATGCCTCCTCCATTTTTTTAGGCCATTAGCATTCATATTCTTCCTCAACTTTGAAGGGAATCAAAAAATTTCGATGTTGCAAATGTTGTCATGACAACATTATAGCATCTTTTGCATTAATGATGCAAACTAACTTTTATGACCTCTATCTCATTCCAAATGATGAATAAACATCATTTAAGCTTTTTTAGGCACTTTTCTCATCTCACTTAAGTCTAGAACACTTTTAGACCCCATTTTTTACTTTAGGCCTAAACAAACACTAACTACTAAAAGCAATTAAAAACTAGATTGGATTGAGTACTAACTACTAATCTATCTAGTTACACACTTCCAAGACCTACTAAGGTAAAATTGAAAAAATACTGACTTGGCTAGAGTTAGTACAAGCCAAAATTGTACTAAGACTTTAGGGATAGCCTAGGTGCTCCTACACCATCCTCCCCAAATGAAAAGACTTCAATCCACCCTTGGATTGATTAAGTTGGAATCAATGCCCAAATTTTTGAACTCACTCTCCTTGACCCAAGTTGCATCTGCATATGTTTGTACATGCAGCTTCACCAAGTGTTCTTTGTACTCTTTCTTTCTAGTCTGTTTGTAGACTCTGGAATCTAGTATGTGTTCTATCTTCTTGGTTGGTGTATATGGTAATTTGATTTCATCCACCTCTTTTATGACCTCAGTCAAACTCTAATCTGGATCTGGTGTTGTTCCTTTATACAAGACCAATTCATCCACATTAAACATAGGAGACAAACCAACATCCTCTGGAAGTTCCACCTTGTATGCATTCGTGCCATATTTGGCCAGTATAGTACATGGGCCAATTCTTCTCATTTTTAACTTATGGGGCACTCCTTTTTGCACTATTTCCTTGTTGAGATGTACCATCACTAGATCTCCAACTTGGAATTAGACATCCTTTTCCCTCTCATCCACCTTGCTGTTTATATTCTCTTTATTTTCATTCAAGGTCTTTCTGACTGTCTCATGCACTTCTTGCATAGAATGTGCAAAATATTCTACATAGCCACTACCCTTGGCTCCATCCTTCAGATCACTGAGCTCAAATACGCCTCTAGGGTGTAGGCCATAAACTATCTCAAAAGGACTCTTACCAGTAGTCTTGTTCGTAGTCTCATTATAGGCATATTTTGCATGTCCAATGAGTTGGTCCCAAGCTTTACCATAATCCTTAGTTAAACACCTTAGGAGGTTACCAATACTCCTATTTACTACTTTAGTTTGATCATCAGTCTAAGGATGGTATGAAGATCCAAAAGATAAATTGGTCCCTAACTTTTGCCATAGAGTCTTCCAAAAATGACTCATGAACTTGGTGTCTCTGTCTGATACTATGCTTAATGGTAACCCATGTATTCTAACTACCTCCTTGAAGAATAGGTGAGCTATCTGACTAGCATCATGGATTGTCTTGCAAGGTACAAAGTGTGCCATCTTACTGAATCTATCCACAATAGAATAAATTTTATACATTCCCTGTTTGGTCTTTGGAAATCCCACTACAAAATCCATGCTCAAACATTCCCATGGTCTACTTGGGATGGGAAGAGGTTGGTAAGGCCTGCATTAGAAGATGTACCTTTTGCTTCCTGACATATAACACAACTTTCTACATACTTCCTAATGTCCAAATTCATCTTAGGCGAAAAGTAAAACCTCTAAACTAACTCTTGGGTCTTATTGACACCAAAATTCCCACTAAGTGCACCATTGTGCTTCTCTTGTATCATATTTTCTCTTATAGACCCTCTAGGAACACACAATTGACTTTTCTTAAACAAAAGATCACTCTACAAATTAAACTCAGAGAATTCACTATGAAAATGATTCTTGTATTCTTGACATACCTTGTAGATGTCTGCAAAGTATACTCAGAGAATTCACTATTTGTAAAGCTCACCATGCTTGCTTTAGTTTTAATCTATAAATATATCCTTGTTTTTTGGAATAAAACATGCTTTAAATCTCCTTCTTATATTTATCTTTTAACTGATCGATGAGAACAAAGTAAAAAATTAGTTAACTCTAAATATAGCTCCTGCCAGCTAAGTTGTTTTTTCGTTTCCTAACTTCATTTCTCATCGGTCAACACTTCTATTGTGGTCGGTGACTACTATCGATAGCTCAGGCATCAACTTTAGTTCTTTTTGGTGACAACTGAAATTAGCTTGGTAATGCTTGCTTAGGTATCACTTGCTCTGGTAACACTGTGAACTTTTGTGTTCGGGGTTCACTGTCCATCAGGGTTTATTGTCACTCAGTGTATATGATTACCGATGACAAAAAATTTGTCTCTTCAGATCTTTAAGTGTTGTGACAATATGTGTATGAGAAAACATACCATATCAAGTTGACATTAATGAAAATACAATACATTAACTTATATAATGACTTGCATTTACTTTTGGCAGCTCAATGATCATCAACTTTTTCATCTTCAAACATTCAATCAGTTATAGTTAATCAATTATTTCTTGTGAACTTAGGGATTTTATCTCTTACCTCGTTAGGAGTCACATTGGGATGACCAGGGATTCCATCAAAGAAAAGAGCTCTATATCTGTTTAGATGAACAGGTCTTCTTTGGAAGTTTCCCAAAGCATTATTTCCACTTGGTCCCATTGCACCTCCTTGATTTTGGGTAAGATGAGGGCCTCCTTGCTTTAGACCAGAGCTTTGGGTGTTTGGACCGGCACCAGATTGTTGAGTAGTTGGACCAATGCCACTTGGTGGATTTTGAACATTAGACCAGTAGTTTGAAAACTAGGACCTGCACCACCTTGATTTTGTTGTTGTGTCCCAGTATTGACATGCATAGAACTACTTGTAGTAGTATTAGTATTATCATGCAAGAAAGCTATCCTCATTTTCATGTCAGCAATAATAGCCTCTAGATCCATCTTCTCTATCTGCTTGGCTAGATCTTCTTTGTCTTTTATGGCTTTCTCAAGTTCTATGTCAACTTGAGACTTTCTTTCAGGGGAAACTTTACTTTTCCGTGGCTCATTAATACTAATGCTAATAGCCTTTTGTTTACCTTTTTTAGAGACATCTCTATTTCTTGTTTTAAGCTTTGCATTCTGCTCAATCTCATGAGGGTGCAACTGCCTTATGATAGGTCCTTCTTCTACAAACTCATATTTTCTATAATTTTCTTTCTTATTTGCAACTTGTTTCATTAATGCTTCAAAGTCACCAAATAATTCCTTATCTAGACCGTTACCCTCTTCATTTAAGCTATTATCCTTTAGCTCATTCCTTCTTGTTTCTTCCAAGAGTTCTTGTCTCTTGATTAAAAAGTCATAGAGCTCTTGATCGTGCCTCTTCTTGGCTTAAGAAATATTTGATTATTTCTCTTTCTTTCTCCTTCTCAGAGCTAAGACCTCCTCTCAAATTTTTAGAATCAGAAGATGTGGTCTCAGCAGCAGAAGTTTCCCCTGGTTGTTCTAAAGTTTCTTCTGCACAGAAAAATCTTACATCTATCATCTCTCCCTCTCTGAAAGGGTCAAAAGTTGCATCATCCTTATAAGGATTTACTGGCCTTGGTGGTTCTGCACTTTCAGATGAGGATGACCTTCTCTTAGGGATAGGGGTCTCTATTCCCCCCTTTGAAGTTCTTGGGGAATAGTGATTTGATCCACCTCTTTTGGACCACTATCTCCTTCTAGGCATATGGAGATCTTCTCTTATATCCTTTTTAGGGTTATCTCTAAAGTAGGACCTGGTGTTTCTTTTCTGACTCATTTTAAAATAAGACAAAACCTTTTAAGATTGTAATATGCAAATCACACTGGAATTCATAGAGTTAGAGTCGCCACCCACAACTAGTATGGGAAAATGTCAATAAATCGATCAAGAAATGGAAAATAAATAATTAGTCACTACAGACTTTACAAGAATCCACTTCTTCCCCAGAAGAGTCATGATTTTGTTAGATATTTTCCTGTCGAATCTGTATAAGCATCAATGCTTTGACTCTTAGATTTCTAACTCTTGACTAATGCAAGTAAAATTCTAATTAATGAGGATTAATCCTCCTTCTTCTTTGATCTCTAAAGACTCAGGTGGGTGTACCTTCTATATATTACTACTTCTCAATAATCTCATCAGTGAATCAAATTTTACACTCATTTTCCTCCTACCTTTTACTATAACACTTGATAACACATCGTATAGATAAGAAAAATCAATCTGATGCAGAGCTTAACAAGCCATGCCCTGAACTTAGCAAAGGAAAATAATAGTGAAACAAGGATTCTCATCCTTCTTTTTAGATTTCTTGACTCAGGAAGGTTAACCTATTGATTTTCTTGTAGACCTTATGGAAAGACATGTTGTCAATTAGTGCCAAAACACTTAGTCACTTATATGAATAAAATGTTTACCGATCCAACAGCTTGATGTGTAACCTAAGCAGTTGCAGTGTCAAATGAGAAAATAGTTCAGAATAGTATCACCTGGGTCACCAGTATTACTTGAGTTACTATCTCCAACTGATCAATGTGATCCGAGCACCCAATGTCACCCGAGTACTAGAGTTGCCAATTCACTGTGTCACCCGAGTGGATTACTGGACCCGAGTATCGGTATTGGACCAACTTATCACATATTGTTTGATACTAATTAATATGTTAAGTAGCTGACTTATGAAGGTAATTCATTTGGATAAGATATATATGTAAGGTACTTTGTTATCCAAATTGTGTGAGTATCAATAGAAGAAGTAAGAGTATGGATATGCGAATATGAAGTGGGAGATTGATTAGAAGGATACAGTAGTATAAAGGAATAGCAGAGACTCATCTATCACATTCAGGTGATTAGTATTATTTCAAAGGATCTTATTTAGAAAATTATAGTTGCATAATAGATCATTCACTGGTTCATCCTAACAGGTGTATCAGTAAAATCCTTTAACATGGTGGACTTAATAGTCCTTATCAAATCTCCTTATAGAGTGCATACTTTATTGTATTGTATAAATCCTTTCACAAGGTGGACCTAACAGTCTTATTTGCTCCTAACTAGGCAAGCCATTAGAAGTGGTCAATTGTAAGCCTTAACCGACCAAATTTATTACTGCAGTATTAAATCTTGTGGGTATTATCCCCACCCCAGTTTTACTTTCTATTTGGAAGGTTTCTGGGTAACCAAATATTGTGTACAAGTGTTATGAATGTTTATTTCTTTTTTGTTCCATGTATGCAATCAGATTAGACAATCTAATAATTAAAGGATAAAAGTGAATAAGTTTTATTGGTTCCTGATTCACCTTCCCCCCCCTCTCAGTCACCTAGCCTCAATGTATTTCCAATAGTTGGTATCATAGATAAAGGTTCTCTTATCATAATTTTAACAGCTAGAGAAAATATCGAAGGCAATGGAAATATAAAGACTGGAGAAAGTATTGAAAATGAAAAGATAGATCTACAAGTGGCCATGGATCAAATCAGAAAACTCAAGGAGAAGCTCTCTCATTCCCTGAAAGAAGAAAATATTTAGTAGTGCAAATGAATGATAAAATTTACATAGAAGAAAGAATTCAAGATTTATGCAAAGAAAAAAGTTCTGAATAAGTTGATGCAGTCATTGAAGACCTACTTGCAAAGAATCTCAATTTACATGAAGAAGTCAAAAAGTTAAAAAGAGAACAAGAAATTAATTCAGTAAGAATATGTGAGTATGATGAATTCACAAGTAAGCATGGATCAGTTGATAGAGAAAACTCAATTTAGACATCATGCACAAAATGGATTAGGTTATACTAAACAAGGTGAATCCTAACATCATGGAGCTCAAAAGAACAAGAAACCTACATGTAATCATTGTGGTAAGTTAGGGCATATAGAAAATAAGTGTTGGAGAAATGGGAAGTCAAATTTTAATGGAAAATGATATAGGTGAAACAAACATGGACATAGGGAAAGTGAATGCACTGAGAAACCTAAGTTTGAAGGAAAATGTTTCAATTGTAACAAACAAGATCATAAGTCTTCCAAGTAAAGAACTAAGAAATAGAACCCTGTTGAACAACTAGCTAAAGATATTTTTGGTTGGGACTACAACACATGGAGTAGATGTTCTCATTGTGGTGAATATGGGCATATTGGTGCAAATTGTGCAAAGACTCACCTCAGAAAAAGGAATCCTACTAAGAGATGTTATGTGTGTAAACAACTCGGTCATCTAAGTAAGAATTGTATGAATAGAGAAAAAGTAGATACTGGTTTTGAGAAAGGAAAAGAAAAAGTTTCTGAAATCAGAACTCAAATGAGTCAGCAGTGGGTAAGGAATTCTTCTGATAATTAAGACCAAAAAAATAAGGATCGAATGGCACCCAAAATAGTGAATTGGGTGGATCCACCATCTCCAAATAAATATGCAAGGAAACAATTGGAACTATGCATACAAGCCATCATACATCAGTTCCATAAATGCTAGTAAGTCCAAATCTTCATATTGATGCACTAGGACACATTATGGTTCTAACTGAGTCAGGATCTTAGTTACATCATAGTTACTCAGGCTTAACCAAGCTAAGTTGGGTTGTATAGTTTCAAAGATGCAAAGGTTAGTTTTCTCCAAGCTTCCGAGAAAGTCTGGGAGAACTACCCGAGTTGTGATAGCTACCATTTATGGAGCATTTAATGAAAAATGTATGGTTAAAATTTCTCATAAATGGTAAAATCAAAGGGTTATTGTTTAAATTTTACAGAGTGATTAAGATCTTATAGTGATCTCAGAGTGAATTTTTGTTTGAAAGTTTTAGTTATAGCAAAGCTTCATCAATCCTTCGAGCATTATGGCATCTTCATCTAGTAGTAAGTTTAAGAAGGGATCTGAGATGTTAGTGAGGAATGCTATCTATGAACCACCAAATTTCAAACTTCATCTTACGATTGCAGAGAAGAAATATTCGATGGGAGCTCATTCCCAAGTTCCTCCTAAGGTACTATTGATTCACAACATCTGAGCTTTCTATCATTGCATCATTCAAAACCTAGGCACATTGGAGATTAATCAAGCATATGAGAAACTTTGTGTGGATGGGAATTTGAAGCTGGAACACAAACACCTCAAAGTCAAGGGTTTAACTCATATCATGCATATGCCAAAGAACTTTTAGATAAAATGGATTAGGTTTTTTTTGAGTCATGTTCACAACATACATCTTTGGTTGGAGCAACCAATGAAGATCACTAAGTTGATGGTACATCGAGTGATAGGGTACCCAATTCTTTGACAAACCAAAAGCTACCAAAACCCCACCTCAAGATGACCTACCCAAGAAGACTCTTGCAGAGTTGGATGGAAGAGACATGAAGTTGAATGGAGTCACTGACATGGAACTGAATTTTGGAATTCATGTAATTTAGCACAAGATATACAGTTCAAGTGGATCAAATAGTGTACCATGTGAGGTTGTGGACTTGGCATACGCAGCGGTCAAGAACAATCTGTCATTCAATTTTGTTGAGTTGCATCTCATCCAACTGAGCAAAAACATGGAGAGCATCTGGGCATCTAAGACTAATCCATGTAAGTTTGGTTCACTTTTGGTCTGCATATTCTTTTATGTTTAGAATTTTTTCCCTTCAAAAGGCATAGTTGTATGGAAAAAGGACAGACCTATAGTCTATTAGATAAATGAATTCATAGCAGAATTGGGAGATAACTTTGAAAGCATCATGAATGCTTACTTTGAAAGCTTCAAAGAGAAAATGTAGAATAGATACAAAATTCAAAAACAATTGGTAGAGGACCATAAGGATGATATTTGCTTCCTAGTTGAGTGTGACAAAGTATACATTCAAGCAGTCAAGCCTAGGGTTGCATGGGTGAAACCTCTTTCATATGAGGTTAACAAATATGAGACAAGAGACATCATTAAAGCTCTTGTGAATGAACCTGTTGACCCTAAAGGATCGTATTTTGGTACTTATGAAGAATCCAAGGGAAGAATATCATTGGAGATTGCGATTCCTAAAATCTTGAAGAGAGGAAGGAAGAGATTAGAGAAGTTTGGAAAGAAGTATGGAAAGTCATCAGACTCTCCTCTTTCAATAATTGGAAGAAAAGGAAATAACATAAAGATAGAAGAAGATGAATCTGATAAAGAAGAGGAAGACATAGAAACAGAGCCTCCTAAGAAGAAGAGGTTAGTCCCTAAGAAAACACCAAAGATCTCTACTCCTATCTTCACCACAAGCAAACCCAGAAGATCTAGAAGAAAATTGGCAATGCCTGAAGAAGATGAAGAAGAAGCTATAGTCACATTATCTAAGATGCCACCTACCTTTGAGTAGAATATTGAAGAATTTAAAGGAGATAGTGGTATGGGATCTCTTAAATCATTGAAGTGTGCTTCCAAAACCAAAGATGAGTAGAAGATGATTGAGGATGAATTAATAGAGAAAATGGCAAGATGGAAGTATGATCCTGATGACATATATTTTTCCATTAGTATACAAAGGAAAACCATCGATAATGACTACAACAAAAGATAGGTTTTAGCACATCTCGACAGAGCAGTCTACAGTATAAACTAAAGACACAACTTACAAGTGCAAACTGAAAAAGTTAAATAGTGGAACCCGAGAGGAGTAAACTGACAAAGGAAACCGACAGCACAGTGAAATTAATAGAGCATATTACAATGTAAACCAAAAGAGAAGACAAGAGAGGAACCTAATAGAGAAAGGAAACTTGATCGACAGACTTTCAGAGAAACCTGAGCATCAGACACTAAAAGTTAGTTATATCCCAAGAAAAGTGGATCTGACTTCCACATCAAATAAAATAGTTATGCTTTATATTTAGAGTTTAGATTGTTTTAAAACCATTTCTTGAGGAACAAGAAACATAATTGTAATTATTTTAATCAATCTAACTAATTAAAGACATGCAAACTAGGAGATCAAGGTCAAGTTGTAAACCTTTGATCATAGAGTTAAGTTTGTAATACGTGAAACTAAAAAGGTCAAATCTAATGTATAAATAGATGTGTAATCATTCATTTAAAATGGATGTGAGGATGAATGTAGCCAAGGAGCACATCTATGGATCAGACTGAGATTTTCACAAAGCAGAACAATAAAAGATGAATTTGGTTATCAAGAACCAAGAATCAAGGCTACCGAGCAACAAAGGTATTAATCAATCACATTAGGTGATACATTGTACATGTGATTTTAATGGATCTATAATTATAAATTGTAGATTCATACACTCAGGCCAATGAGTGTTTTTATCTACATTCTAACAAGTGTAGAAAATCAAAGAAATCCTTTCAAGAAAGGTGGATTTAACAATCCTATTGTAAATCTCTTAATCGAGTGCACACTAAATAGTCTTGCTAAAGCTCTTAATAGAGTATACCTTAACTAGTCTCCACATAATACTCCTAATAGGGTAGATCATTAGAAGTGATCAAATTGTAAGCCTTAACTAGCCCCTTCCAATCTACAAATAGTGAATTTTTTGTGGGTGTCATCCCCACCACATTTTTTACCTTCTAACAGGGGTTTTCTGTGTTACCATATCTTGTGTTATGTGTTATTGCTTTCATGAATGTTTCTATGAGTGTCTACATACAATTAAGATTATGAATTGATATCACATGCATAAAGAAAGAACAGTAGATATGATCGGTAAAGAAAATATTTGATTACATAAGGTTAAAGGTTAATTAAATAAAAGTTTTAGAGGTACTTATTCACCCCTCCCCTCTCAGTACATACTTCCTATTATTTCCAACAATTCGTATCAGAGCTAGATCTCTTATTTGGAAAGTTTAAACACTTAAGAGAAAAGATCATAAAATGGAGAAGTACAAGCTTGAAAAGAGTACTGAGAATTAGAAGTTAGAGATACAGATCTTATTTGAACAATATAAAGAAGCTATAATCAAGATGAGACAGTTGCTGGATGAAAGAAAGATTATGGCATCTCACGGTAATGAAATAGACTACCATGAAGAAGAGTTACCATATCTATTTGATTCTTTAGGATCTACAAATATCAAAGCATCAGACACATCTGAAGAAAGCATCACAAGTCTAGATGAAATCAATCAACATCTAGCTGGAAAAGTGAAATCTCTACAAATTGGTCAAGAGAAATTGATGGTAAGAATGATTGATGTCATGAACAATGCTAGAAAAGCTGAGCAAGAAAGAACACTAGCTATTGATGATAGGAGGAAGATTACTGAAAAGCTACAAGAGAAATAGTCATAAATACAAAGACTTATAGAACATCATCATGAGATCACAAATCAGATTATTCTTATGAGTCAAGAGGCAAATAGAATGAGTACAGAAATCATTGAAAGAATAGAATCTATTGGTGAGCTAAGAGAAGAAAAAGAAAAGTTGAAACCTGAAGTGAGAATTCAACAAAAACATAATGACGTGATGAAGAGAGCTAAAGAAAGCACCAAAAGGATGGATGAATTTTTGGATGGAAAAATAAGAGTCAACAAAAATACCGCACTAGGGTATACGAAGGATGGAGAATCACCCAACCAATCTAATCCAAAGAATGTGTACACAAATCCAAGGCCAAGAAAGCTTACATGCAATCACTATGGAAGCCCAAGCCACACATCAAGTGTATGCAGGAGCAAAATGAAAGGTATTCCTAAATCCACATTTTCATTCATAGGAATTTTTAATAAATGTAACAAGAAAGGACATAACGCTTATGAAGGTAAATATGAGGTGAAACAACCAAAGAAGGAAACCTACATGGAGAAATACTGTCCTACTTGCAAAATGAATGGGCACACATCTCTTGAATGCAGGAAGAAGAAAAAGAAAGCATGGAAGCCTAAAGATAAAGAAACTGTCTATCAACCTAAAAGAGTGGGTAACCAATATGTTTGGGATTACAATACATGGGAAAACTGCATAACATGTGGAATATTTGGTCACATAGCTGCAAACTGTATGAGACAATGGACAAGAAAGTGTAGGAGCTGGACTAACCCCGAAATGGCATGTCTACACTATCATAAATTTGTTCATCTAAGAAAAGACAATAGAGACTGAGTGACAGAAACCAGCACCTTTTCCAATGGAAACACCATTGAATACATCAAGAAGATGAGAAACAAAATGTGGAGGAAAGCTACAAACACCGATGAAGAAAGATCAAGAAATGCAATTAGTGATACCTTATCCAATGGATCTAGTGACATCACCATCCCCACCTAAGTAGAACAAGTAAGTATGGAACTGCATTATACCAAGTTATATTTTGTATCAGTTCCATCATACATATTTAGAATACCAAATCAGCATGATTAAAGATGCACTATGATATTACTTGTTACAATTCTATGAAAAAAATATTGTCAGTAAATACATACTGAAATGCATCAGTGTACATAAAAAGCTAAGCTGTCTATACTTACTGAGAATCATTGGTTAACACATAAAAGCTAAGTTTCTAGTGTAAACCAAGATCCGTTGGTAATAATGTGAATTGACAATTTTTTCTTCGCCACACACCAAAATCTGTCGGTGAATGTAAAAATTTGACAGATTCCCCGAAGCATCATGTTCTCACTATGAATGTTATTTATGTATCACCTGACAACTCAGTCTTCACTAACCGAGAAGTGTTTGAGCATTAATGACTTGACTTAGGGAAAATTCTATAAATAGACAATGGAAGGGTTTCATTATTCACACAGCGACCAGAGTGAAGAGATAGAGAGAAACATGAGCATGAAGTGACCCAATTATAGAGAACCTACAACTCAACTCCTTGCACTCCAAACAGATTCCTAATAGCTACAGAGGTTGAAAGGTTGCCTCGCAACCCGATGACTCTGGAGCATTTTCTAGAATTCCACCAAGGGTTTTGTTAATCGAGGATGTTAGATCCTAAATTCACTACACGATGACAGAAATTGGAGATCTTAAAGTAGAGAAGGCTTACAAGAAGCTTTGAAATGATGATGGAACCATAAAAGATGAACACAAGCACATTGAGCTAAAAGGGCTCACAAATTCCCTATGGATCCTGAAGGAGTTCAAAACTGAATGGATTTGATTAGTGCTAAGCAGATTGCATAACTGAAAGATGTGGCTAAATGAGCCTAAACCAATAACCAGGGATGTTATACATGTTGTTACCAATTATCGCATAACCGAGAAACCCAAAGCACTAAACCACCCTCCTCAAGTTGATATTGAGAAGAACACAAGAGCTGCATGGGATGGAAGAGGAATAAAGGTATCCACCATCACCGATGATGAACTAAAATTTGGAGCATGTGTCTTAGGATAAAAATTATTTCAAGCTAGTAGGATGAATAGTATTGCATCCAAAGGAGTGGATACAGCACATAAAATTTTCAAGAAGGGACTACGGTTAGATCTTTCAGAACTGCTACTCAGACAATTAGATGAGAAAATGAGGATGATCAGGTTTGCAAAGACTAACTCGTGTTAATTTGGGTCTCTAATATTATGTATATTTTTCTAATTCCAAGAAACCTTCCCATCTATCGGTAATGTGAAATGTGGACACTACCCAACCAGTGACAGTTCAAATAAGTGAATTCATCAAGTCACTTGGAGACAATTTTGAATCAGTAATGGATGAGTATTTCTCTAGATTCAAAGAGAGAATGAAAAAGAGAATGAGGATATCATAACAACTAGTAGAGAAATACAAGACTGACATTTGTTTCTCAGTGGACACTAATACCACCTTAATCAAACCAGTTGTACCAAGGACAACTTGGTCAACTCCACTTGACTATGAAGTCAACATAGATCAAGAAACAAATGCTATTAAAGCATTGTTAAATGAACCATTGTATAAATCACAAACAATGTTTGGAACCTTTGAAGAAGCCAAGGAAATAATAAAATAAGGCTTAGTTGTGAAGAAGATTGATAAGAAGAAATACAAAATGGTAAAGACCTTGGAAAAGAAGTTATCAGTCAATGAGGAAGAAACTAAAAAGATAGAAGAAACTGAGGGTCAGTCACCCATCTATGGAGAAAATAAGGTGAGTGACTTAGATTCAACAGATTTTGATGCACCCCACCCCTGAACAAGGAAAGGAAAATAGTTTCTCAGAGGACAAGGAGCCAAACAGTAAATGTAGACTCACCATCTGTTAAGAAAGGTCAAGTAAGGACCCACACAAGAAAACCTCAGACCAAATAGACCAAAGCACCAAAGAGGAGAAGGAAATTAATCCTAACCAAGGAAGATATCAAAGATAATAAATAGGATGAATCTGTCCAAATAGAAAGAGTAAGATTCCTAAACTATTGGTGAGATATGTGAGTCAATTGCAAAAAGAGGTGGCTTAACTGACACTAAAGTTAGAAAATGGCTAACACTAGAGCCCAAAGATCAGAACAAGATTGAGGATGCACTCATCAAAACCATGATCAAATTCAAATATGTACTAGTACAATTTGATGACAAAATTCCAAAAGAACTACATAAAATATTATCTTCCAGATGGACTTATGCATTAAAGAATGAGAAGGAGATAAGGGAAAGAGTCCTAGTTTCTCTTATGCCTCTTGAATCCAAAATAGAATAAATCAAGGAGATAATGGAGAAACATGCATAGGAGTTCTCACCCAAGTTGAGATCTAAAAAGGTTCTAGATGGAAAAATTATAGAGCTAAAGAAGGAAAGTAACAAAATTTAGAGTAAAATACTCAATATACCTACTAAGAAAGCAAGCCCCAAGAGAAAATTACCTCTCACAAATGAGCCACACAAAAATGACTCTCTAGATAAACCTAGCCTAGAAAATATCCCTATAAATGACATAGAGGATGTCACTACAGTAGAATTGGAAAAAGAAGCTAACAAGGATATGGATGTTGTTGATGAAACATGGCCAGATAATACTGTTATTGACATCACCGAAGATTATGTAGACAAGGTAAAGGAAGATAAAGATATTACTATTACATCTAATCAGCCCAAGGATCAAGATATATATGTTGATGCTACACAAGTAAATATACCGGTCTAGATGCCATTATTGATTCAAGAAATCAATATAATCTCATAGAAGGAGAAGATCGTTGAGCCCGATGCAAGTATACCTGAGGATGCAGGGGAAGGAGAAAAGAAAGACACAACCAATGACCCGAATTTCATCAGAGGAGATAAAAATGTAATAGGTGAAGATCTCAAATAAAAGGATGGAGATCAAACAGAAAAATATGCACACATGAAAAATATAGATGAAGTGCAAAAGGATACTAGTGAAGGAGACAAAACCAAAGATGTCACTTCTAAGGAAAACAAAGGAGATGCTACAAGTAATTTAAAGGTTGATGTGGAGACATCCACTCACAACCAGAAGGTAGAGACCAAATCACAACAAAAAAAAGGCACTACTCCATCGATAACCTCATCTAGCACATCAGACCAAGCAGAGAAGTTGGCTATGGTTCTGCATACAGGTGCATCTCAAAATAAAAAGAAGGAAATAGAGAAGAATAAGTTGGAGGTCACACTTGATGAGATCATAGAAATACCAAAGTGTGATCCAACTAATTTAGATTTTGAATCACTCCAAGAATATGGAGAAATTTTCCAAAGGAAAGCTTTGCAAGAAAATCTTAAGAAGGAGCACCGAGAGTCCCTAGTACTAGAAACCACAAGGGATATCTTAAACCAGATAGTTCCCGACATTGATTTTGATCATAATGCACCAATCCTAGATCAACTTTGTTATAATGAATTCAGAATAACTAAGAGGGGGGTGAATCAGTCATCCTCAGGTCCAGATGTGCCCATTTAAAACTTTATACCAATTTGAACAATTTAGATCTTCTCGGCAGCAATAATATAAAAGTGTGCAGTTTACTGTACTAATGAAATAAGCTTGTAGAAACTTAATAGTAAAACACAACATAAACATTCACACATTTTGACCCCATGATTTAATGTGGAAACCTAATATGGGAAAAACCACCAGTAACATGGTACCAAAATTTCAATCTTCTGAAGTGAGCTCTATTAGGAGCCAACCTTGTTAAAGGCTACAAAACACACTGTCAAATGTGACCTGGTTAAAGGATTTAATCACTCTATTAGGAGTGGCCTTTTTAGATAACTTAGAACATTCCAATCAAAATTTCACCTTGCTCAAAGGATTTATACAATGACTGTTAGATCAACCTGGTTAAAGGATTTAAACTGATAAAATGGTTAGAAATTAATCATCAGTTGTGATCTGATACATACAGCTTACTTTCCAAATCCAAATCCAATTTTAGCTCTAATGCTAATTTACTGAGTGGCCTCCATTCTCATTTCAATCTTCATATATGCTTCAAAATCCATCAAGCAATCTCTCTCTACTCAGCCTTCTTTGCTAGATCATGACAGTCAGTCAATTAACCATGCAATCCTCTTGCATACTCTGTATACATAGCTCTCTCTCCATGAATAACCCCTTGAGGTTATCATATACCTCTTCATCTAGGTCAGACAAATATTTTTTTGCTTAATCAAGATTGTAGATCTTAGGGTAGGTCAGATCCAACAGATCTTTCCATCATTACATTTAATTTATTTCTCCAATATAATCACCAATTAAATCTTGAATCCATGTGTTAATAATAGTTTCCCATGCATTTAATCAATGTGGACCAAAATTAATTATCCATAATAAACTTCACATATTCCAATAAATTCACTTATATCAGCCAGAGATCTCAAATCTCATCAATTACCAAAATATTGTTGCTCAGCCAACACTGTGTTCTTCCGCTCGGTCGCCTCTATATTCCTTGGCATTTCACTAGTACTCGGCCATCACTAGCTTCACTCGGCATCAACTCCTCAGTGAACTGTCAGTGAAATATAAACAACATATCACTTTGCCAATGTGCCAAATGATCAAGTACCCTTGTGTTTACCCATAACTTGACTGTTTCCCTCGGTCTTCTTGTTATCCTTTTCTTCAAATATTCTTCATCAATCAATAGATATGTTTCTCAAATAGATAGAAATAGTCTCACCAGTTAAGGTTTGACATCAATGACAAAACAATAATTGTTTCCATTGTAGATTTCCAAACAATCTTTCTAACAAACTTGTCATTCTCATCAACACCATCACAGCACAGAATGTGGATGTAGAAAAGGCGATTTAGGAACAAGAAGAATAGAAGCTCCAATAGAAACTAATAGAGTAGATCACCCAATAAGTGGTAGAGAAAAAGATAATGCTTTCATAAATAGTCAATGAATTGGATCCAATCATTACTGAAGCTATTTCCTTAATACAAACATTGTTCACTTTGGATAAATTCACTAAGGACAATAGTGAAAAGATAGCAAAGTTAGATTCATATCTAAATACTAGTGCACAAGGTCTAACTAAAGATGACAATGCAATTAAATTGCATTATGAGAAGATAATAGAGATAAAAAGGTTAAGGAAAGAAATTTGGGAAGAAGAATCACAATTTAGAGAAGAGGTTACCAAGCTACAGGCTCAACTTTTACCAAACCTCACCCTTCTGCAACACCACATAAGTTCGGCAAGACAGCTAATTTCCACACCTGAAAAGTCTATAGAAGACACCATCTACGACATGCATGTCAGGATTACACTAGAGTATATGGCTCTTGAGCATCTAAAGGATAAATGGGAGAATATGATGGAGGAAATGAAGACCTCTCACTCTCATATTTTTGATAATTTATAGGTATACACCTTTGCCCTTACTATCAAAAAAGGGGGAAAAGGAAAATGATATGTACAATTGGGGAGAATGATATGTATAGTACATATAGCACAAGGGGAGAAGACAAGGTTAAAAGGAAGAAATAGTATAAAGACAAGTGTACATACACATATACTATACTATACTATACTAGCATATGCATAGGGGGAGTCATGAAATGACTAAGTAATATACACGGTGTACATACTATAAACATCTTTAGTATTTTGCACATATCAGTTTTTGATACTAATGTTAAAGGGGGAGACTGATGACATATATTTTTCCATTAGTATGCAAAGGAAAACCATTGGTAATGACTACACCAAAAGATAGGTTTTAGCACATCTCGATAGAATAGTATACAGTATAAACTAAAGACACAACTTACAAGTGCAAACCAAAAAAGTTAAACAGTAGAACCCGATAGGAGTAAATTGACAAAGAAAATCTATAGTACAGTGTAAACCGACAGAGGAGATTACAGATTAAACCAAAAGAGAAAACAAGAGAGGAACCCGATAGAGAAAGGGAACCTAACCAATAGACTTTCAGAGCAACCTGAGCATCAGACACTGAAAATCAGTTATATCCCGAGAAAAGAGGATCTAACTTCCATGTCAGATAAAATAGTTATGCTTTATATTTAGAGTTTAGATTTGTTTTAAAACCATTTCTTGGGGAACAAGAAACAGAATTATAATTATTTTAATCAGTCTAACTGATTAAAAACATGCAAACTAGGAGATCAAGATCAAGTTGTAAACCTTTGATCATAGAGTTAAGTTTGTAATATGTGAAACTAAAAAGGTCAAATATATTGTATAACTAGATGTGTAATCATTTATTTAAAATGGATGTGAGGATGAATTTAGCCAAGGATCACATCTATGGATTAGACTGAGAATTTCAAGAAGCAGAACAGCAAAAGATGAATTTGGTTATCAAGAACCAAGAATCAAGGCTATCAAGCAACAAAGGTATTAATCAATCACATTAGGTGATACATTGTACATGTGATTTTAATGGATTTGTAATCAATAATTGTAGATTGCATACACTCAGGTCAATGAGTATTTTTGTCTACATTTTAACAAGTGTAGAAAATAGAAGAAATCATTTCAAGAAAGGTGGATTTAACAATCATATTGTAAATCTCTTCACTGAGTGCACACTAAATAGTGTTTCTAGATCTCTTAACAGAGTAGACCTTAACCAGTCTCCATATAATACTCCTAACAGGGTAGATCATTAGAAGTGATCAAATTGTAAGCCTTAACTGGCCCTTCCAATCTGCAGATAGTAATGTTTTTGTGGATGCCATCCCCACCGCCAATTTTACCTTCTAATAGGGGTTTTTTGTGTTACAATATCTTGTGTTATGTGTTATTTCTTTCATGAATGTCTACATAAAATTAAGATTATGAATTGATATCACATACATAAATAAAGAACATTAGATATGATCAGTAAAGAAAATATTTGATTACATAAGATTAAAGGTTAATTAACTAAAAGTTTTAGAGGTACTGATTCACCCCTCCCCTCTCAGTACATACTTCCCATTATTTCCAATAGATCCATCTTAATTGAAAATCCATATGACTGAAGACCTTCTCAAGGAAATCACTATTCACTAGCACAATGTAGTTTAGATAGAAAAGGACATCATGAACCAAACCTTGAAGAAATTCATGCCTACTATGACTGATAAAGAGGTAAAAGATTCTATGACTAAGTATGAGAGTAATCACACTCCAAGGTTTAGGACTTTTCAGATTTTAAGCAAGAAAATAGAGGATATTGTGTAGTCTGCAACAAAGATATGGAAGACATTTTTTGTTGACAAGGGAGAAGATAAGGCAGAGGAACAAAGTACAAACCCTCACATACAGGGTAAATATGAAGAGTTTCCTAAGGTTCAGACCAATTAAGAATCTAATGTTGAACAGATAGCAGTAGAATTGATGGCATCCCTACCCCAATCACCTATTCAAAAAATCTTATCTCCGAGAAAGAAAAAAACCATAGTGTCCACATCAAGACTAGTTGGAACCAAGTATCAGGATCTACCTATTACTAGGCCAAGCCAAATTGAGTCATAGAAGGGAACTTTGAATTTTTCTACAATTAGCACTAATTATGTAGTTGGTACATTAAAAGTTAATGACCTACTCCAACTGAACACTGAGGATAAGGATGAGGATGCAAAAGGTAAGGAAATTGTTCCTTCACCTAATCCCAAGGTCAAGGGTAAAGAAAAGGAAAAAATAACTCATGATGTTGACCTTGAGGAAGATATTATGATTCAAAATTGGGATCTTTCCAACCTGACAGCTGAGCAGATGGACATCCTTGGGGAGCTATGGAAGAAAGGAGAAAAATAACATAATCTCTAAGCATAGAATAAAAGGAACAGAGTTCTAAAGGACATCAAAGGTATTTTCCTAGATTTACTAGAGATTTAATTCAATGAGGATGATTCCATAATGGACCAACTTGCTGACATAGTTCACAATTTTAATCATGATCTTAATGGACAGGAGAAATTACTATAGAAGGAAGAAAGAAAATTGAGAATAAGGTTCTAGAGAATATTGCAAGTAAGATTGCAATAGATCAAGTAAAGCTCACAACTATCATTATCTCTCTAGAAACCACTGTGAATAATGTTGTGGCATTATTTGTAAAGTTGAGTGAAACTTCCAACTTTACCATGGAAATAAAGAACAAGCTGACAAAGGTTGACAATTATTTGAATGCAAGTGCAAGCCAGTTGGCACTTGATCCAAGTTCAATTTCAGCACATTTTGTAAAGATCAAGTATCTGACTGATCTATAGGTAGAGCTACTAAGGGAAGAAGCAAGAACAAGGGAAACCCTAACAGCTATACAGATCCAACTCCTTCCTCATATGGATGTCATGCATAAACATATTGCTCATGCAAAGACACTCATCCATGATAACAACTTTTTAGTTGTAGAGCTTATGATGGAGTTATCTACAGAAATTCAGATTGAGTTGCACATCCTGAAGGTGTTGCAAGATAGTTGGGACAAGACTTTGTCTCAAATTTTGAAGGTACATTGTGATTTCCTTTCCTATTTGGAATTACCTTGTAGATATGCTTTTTGGAATTTGTGTCAAAAATAAGGGAGAAATCTAGAATTTATATACAAGGAGGAAATATAGAAATTGTATATATATGAGAAAATACATGTACAAAGAAGAAGAGATATATATACATAGAAGATTTCAAAAAAATAGTTTTGAAAAATAAAAAACAGAGACAGTTGTAACCGAGTAGTAGAGCAGTAGTCAAAACTGAGCAAGTACCCAAGCACATGGTAAGGGGGAGTTTTGACTCAGCATTTTGATCAAAATTCTTGGTATGATAAGTGTTTTTGTCACTAATGCCAAAGGGGGAGATTGTAGACCTTATGAAAAGACATGTTGTCACTTAGTGCCAAAACACTTAGTCACTTATATGAATACAATGTTGACCAAGCCAGTAGCTTGAAGTGTAACTTAAGTAGTTGTAGTGTTGACTGAGCATATAGTTCAGAACAGTATCACCTGAGTCACCAGTGTTACCCGAGTTACTATCTTCGACTGATCAATGTCACCCGAGCACCCAGTGTCACCCGAGTGCCAGAGTTGCCAATTCACTATTTTTCTTGAGTGTCAATATATCACCCGAGTGGATTACTAAACCTAAGTATCAGCATTGGGTTGACTTAGCACATATTGTTTGATACTAATTAATGTGTTAAGTAGTCAACTTATGAAGGTAATTCATTTGGATAAGATATATATGTAAGGTACTTTTTTATCCAAATTGTGTGAGTAGCAATAGCAGAAGTAAGAGTATGGATATGCAAATATGAAGTTGCAGATTGATTAGAAGGCTACAGCAGTATAAAGGAATAGTAGAGACTCATCTATCACATTCAGGTGATCAGTATTATTTCAAAGGATCTTATTCAACAAATCAGAGTTGCATAAAATATCATTCACTGGTTCATCCTAACAGGTGTATCAGAAAAATCCTTTAACAGGGTGGACTTAACAGTCCTTATCAAATATCCTAACAGAGTGCATACTTTATTGTATTCTATAAATCCTTTCACAAGGTGGAACTAACAGTCCTATTTTCTCCTAACAAAGCAAGCCATCAGAAGTAGTCAATTGTAAGCCTTAACTGGCCAAATTTATTACTGCAATATTAAATCTTGTGGGTACCATCCCCACCCCAGTTTTACTTTCTATTTGGAAGGATTATCAATAACCAAATATTTTACCAAGTGTTATGAATGTTTATTTATTTTCTATTCCATGTATGCAATCAGATTAGACAATCTAATAAAGGATAAAAGTGAATAAGTTTTATTGGTTCCTTATTCTCCACCCCCCCTCCTCTCAGTCACCTAGCCTCAATATATTAACAACATCTCTCTCCAAGGAATCAACAAATTAAATTATATTCTTCAATACAATTGATTAATCATATATGTTCTTGATAACAGAAAAGTAAATTTTTATTTATATTTGTGATTGATGATGATAACTGCTTACAAAACCCAGACCAGTGCCTAATCCCAGGAAAAGAGTCAAATGAAATATATATTCACAGAAACTAATTAATGGAAACAGATATAAAGACTAGATAGAGTGCCTTACAAACTATCTTTTCATTCTCACATCCATGTATTAAATTATCACACTTATATCTAACCCTCTGGAACTATAAGACTTGCTCCCTCCTTGAAAGAATCTTACAAATAATCACACAGTTACCTTATAACTGGTATGTTTAAAATGCCTTACAGATTAAACATACAAAAGCATAAACAGAAACACAAGAAGACATCATAGATGTGAAACAAGGAACCCCACTGTATTTTATTAATAAACTTCTATTTCAATACATTCAGAAAGACCAAAAGCTTTAAAAACTAGACAAAAGTAAGAATTTTGCCTCGCAATTGTAAATTCACCATCCTTAACAATATGTTACATCTTTCTATATATAGAGCACTAGCCATCTTGGAGTCCTTAAAGAGAAAGGATGCAAAAATCTTTGGATGGCTATGCTAAACCTAAAAGTTCTAGAAGACAAAATTACATTAATACTTTCAGTCAGTGGAAAATCACTTGAGTAGACAATTGGATATGATTTCCAAATCTTTGGCAGCTGGCACCTTTGTCCGCAGATATTTTGGGTAACCTCTTAAGGTTTTTGTGAGACCTAGTTACCTCCAATAAATGATAAATTACACTATTCTTGTTGATGATCACCCTCCCTATGCTCATTGATCAGGTTCTAGGTGTCATTCTAGTCCTCGTCTAATACATCCAAGTCAATGGTTGTTGGCTTTTTCTTCTTAGGCTTTGTGATGATGTCCCATTGTGCAACCTCTACCTCTAAAGGCCCATTAAAGCCCTGAATAATATATAATTGTGCCTTCTTCCTGTCCCATCTAACATTTTTTATGACCTTGACATTTGTAACAAACTTTATGAAGTTTGTTTCTGCCTTAAAGGCTTCATCCAAGCTCTTATTAAATATATCCATATCCAGGACATTGTCATATGTTATAAATGCCTCTTTAATAGGAAATAGATTGTCAAACCCATTTATCCACTCTTCCACTACTTTGATCTTATCATCTTCTCCCTTAATTGGAGGAATAAATCTATTATAATCTGGACGAAACATATTAATCCTTGCCTGCACCTGATTTGCTTTGCCTTTCAAGAAAGAACATGTTATTCCAATTTGTTCAATTTCTTCCCCCACCTTGTTGGTGCTCAAATCAATAGATTGGATTTCCTACGGAATTTCCAATTCAATGTTGGAAAACCCAATTGATTTGGCCAACTAACAAGATTCAACCAAGGCAAGGTTGAACCCTCTGCAATTCTGGCTCTGCAGAACCAAGGTTGGTAGGCCTATACCTTGACTTATCCTTCAAGTTACAAGGATTTTTATAGCAGATAAGAAACACTTCAACCTTCTCTCTCAAGTATGGAAAGGCACTTGAAAGAAATCTAACTGAGAGCAATATATGATGAACCATAAACTGAAATACTTTAAGTAATTGAAAGAATGTTTAGTAAATGTGTATGTAATTTGAAATGAACAGATAGATAAGATATCACAAAACTATAACCATTGAACTGAATAACTATAATCTAATAAGAAAGAAAGACCAGTGCCTTAATGAACCATGGGAAATAGAGTCAATAGCATTCCAATCTTATGTTTAACCTTAGAGATAGTTTTACAAGAAAACTTATCACTTCAAAGGTGTTATGAAATGAACATGCAACCTTGAGACAAGTTCAGAGATAATTTAAAAGGATATTAATTCTCTAATGATAGGCCAATTGACTGAGTCCTCAATCAATAGAATTTAACCATGAAAATTGAGAAAACCAACTAATAATAAAGACTATGAACCAGATCATGAAGCATATGCATCAAACTATTACTTTGAAGAAGTTCTATTTCTTTATCCGAGGGACTAATTGTAAAATGATAATGAAACAATTGCACATGTTAAAGAAAAAGGACTTGTCTTTATTTGATTTTGAAAAAAAATAGTACACCCAGGTCCATGTTATAGTTGTTGATCCAAAACTATCCAAATATGTGAAATTGTATTATATTGTATTGTCTTTTTACATTTAACATTATGTATATATATGTGTTTGAGTGTCTTTCACACCTCTTTAGAGTGAAAAGACACAACCCTTATTACAAATTATTTTGAAAAAACAATAAACTTACTAAAAAATAACTAGATCACTTTCAGATTTGGCTTTGGTAGAAAATCCAAAACACCTCATGAAAAGCTAATATTTTTTCTAGAGATAATAAATTTGATTTCTTGAACTGTGTCTTTTTTATATTTTAAAATTTGACCATCTTCAACCTCTGGTGGCATCATTTTTGTAGCAGGTTGAAATTCCATCATTTCCTAAAGGCTTCGATTAGTTAGTTCTATTTATTTGTGTCATAAAGCTTCCTTCCTTTGATTTTTTTTTTGCACAGATAAACTTGCTTCTTGATAATGGATTGGGACTTCTAAATTCTCAAAATTTACGATACCACCATACCTGATAGATAATTTCAAGGAGATCTTCCGTATGTGGTTGCAAGGCTCCCAATCTTACAAAAAATGATCCCCTACTTGACGAAGTGCCAAAGTGTGGTCTAAAGTTGCAATGTAGTTTTTGACCTTTGTCTCTAGGCCTGGTAGCTTACTATAAGCACTATGCACCAAATCAAATTTACTTTTGAGGACCTCTATCTTGTGTTGCAAGATCTTCCATAAGGCTTCTAAAGCCACTTTATCTTGTGTTTCAAGATCTTCCATAAGGCGTCTAAAGCCACTTTATTCTAACCTTGATCAACTTGCTCTGTTTCAAGTGGAAAATCTTCTGAGGTCTCAGTTTGAGCATCCATGACTTCTTTGGGTGGAGAAAGAATAGCTTTGGGAGCCTTGTGTATCTTCATGTTTAACTCTTCCACCTACCCTTTTAGTGACTTTTTTTCAATTAGGCACTTCTCCCTATCCCTGACCACAACACTTGACTCATCAAAGAGTTTCTGGTATCTTTTAGAAATTTGCTCTATTTTGGCCTCATTCAGGTGTGAAAAGTTGGTAAGAGCCTGGGATATCTCCAAGTCAGTGGTATTATGGATAGAATATATGATCTTATCCTCATCCATCTTCTCTTGCACACTGATTAGGGATGGATTTTGTGTCTTGGGTGCCAGAGACCACATGGCTAGAGTTTGGGATCATGGATCATATCCACATCCCCTGATCATCTCCCCCACTTGTGTCTTAGAAGACATATTTGCATCTCATTGCATCCTGATTTGATCAATTATGAATGTTGAATCTATATCCCAACCAGGCACAAGCAACATTTCACTAGACTTGACTAGTTGCCTAGCCTCCTCAGGTGTTATTGTCTCTTTTTCAGGATCATATGCTTGCAGGGTTTTCACAGATGACTATGAAATACATCATACTCATCGACATGAAAAACCATTAACTACAAATAAATGAAAACATATTAAAAAAAATTTAAATATGGACAAAAGATAAAAAAGATAGAATAATGAAATGAGAACACCTGGAGATGAACTTTGTTTGCACATCATTCTGAGAATATTGTTGAATCTGCCTTCACCCCGTTCTACTTCACAATCCCAACTATCAAACCAAAATTATGTAAATTGTATTACAATAAATACCACATTCCAAGAACCAAAGATCTCCAAAATGGCATGCCCTATGTGGTATAACCCTATCTTTAGAGAGATAGGGTTTTGAAATGAAACCCAAATTTCTTTGTGTTATGATTACTGAAACGATATTAACTATCAAACTTAATCTTTACCACATATAATATTGATAAGGATGGAATTACTCTTGATTCTCATTAATGATCCATCAACAACACATATTAAACACAAAGTGCAAAGTGTTGTGTCATTTATAACACTTTGTTACAAATCCTCCATATGAAGGATTGCTCGGGGGCTGACCAAAAGGCCTACCTAGCATAATAACTTAATGAATGTCATAGTCACAACATGAGTGATATTTAGTCACATTATAACATTAAACTTATTGATATTACCTTAAAGCTTTTATATATTGTAATCAAGGCTTGATCATATGAATGATGCTATAAGATATATTCCTAAAAATTCAAACTGAATACTATATATAATTGAATCCAATGTATAGATCAAGTGAGTGAGATAATTATAATCTGAATATTAAACTAATCAATCTCAACTAAGAGCATAAATATGGTTTGATCAACATAGAATCTGATTAATTGAATAATATGTAATCACTATAGAATCTTATCCCAACCAAATGCAAACTAGCATCATAATGTAAGTGATACTCTGAATGATGAAGTGATGAGTGATTACAAATCTAAATATTGATCTCAAACAGAGTGCAAGATGCAATGCCATATTTAATCACAAACTGATCAACCTGTCATGATGCAATATGCTACAATCTTATTGATCTCAGCTGAGTGCACTGAATGTTCCAAACAAAATGTAAATTGAAATGGACCTATGCAAACTTATCACAATAATGCCATCATCAAAATATTGTCCTACTATTATCATCATAATATTGTCATATTATTAGTCTTTTTGGAAGGAAAAAAATATGTGAGGAGAAATAAAAATTTACTCCAGCAAATCAAAGGATGGAGGTGGGATGCCCCCTCAAAAAATTGGGTGAAAATTTTTAAAAGAAGAGGACATTTTTAAAAAAATAATGCGAGGAATGCAAGACCAAAAAACACCGACCAAATGAAAACAAGACTGACCAAGAAAGGACACAAACCAAGAAAAAAGAAAACAAATATAACATGAAAAAACATCAGAAAAAAAAAATGAAAACAAATAAAAAGTCAATCCTTACTTTTCTTTATTAGTGCATTATTTATCATTTGTAGAGATTTTTGATATAGAAAATTGGATGCGTCATATCATGACATATATAAAATCATAGCGATATTGTGATCCTTTTTGCATGAGATAAGACATGATGCAAACAAGGAATTCTCTAATCCACCCTAAAACACATACATCATGGATTGAGGTACATGCCCAAGAATTTCATGAGAACATCCCACAAACATATGACAATGTTAAAATAAAAGATCATGAACCATCCCAGCCACTCTCACCACTCAATGGTATCCTTGATGTAGCATAGGAAAATTGTGAAGGATAAAATCAATGAAAATAAGGCAAAGCAAATAAAATACAATAAACCATCGTAGTCACTCTCATCACTCGGTGATATCCTTGAGTAGCATAGGAACATGATGTCCAAGTGAAATCAATGAAAGATAATACTTACTAAATCAAGCAAGCCAATAACCAATAAGATCTAATTGCCAAGTTTGATAGTTTAATGATGATAATGATAATAAAAATAATGATCAATGTGCATGGTTTCAGGAAGGACACATCATATATAAGACACATAATGAATAATGACAATGTCTAGTTTCAAGAAGGACACATCCCGTATAAGACAAAATGTTAATTGATAAATGACAAAAGACCAAATAATGATCATTAATTGATGATGACAAGTTTATTCAAACTAATTTCTGACATGATTGGATATTTTTGTCAATTGATGCATGATTCATGAAGCGTGGGGTTCTATGTCTCTTGGTTGCATCTATTGAAATGTTTATCTTGTTGCAAAGGACAACTTATTGAAAACAAAAAAAAATGACAAATGAAAATGAAATGGCATTGGTTTCAGAAATTGATACTTGATTGATTTGGATTTTTTAGAATTTATTTAAATTTTTTTCGATTTTAAAGATTTTTTTTGTTCTTTTTCAAAGACTTTTTATAATTATTAGGATTTTTTCAGGACATTATTTAATTTTTAAGGACTTTAATCTATTTAACTATGATACCCTCCAATTTGTTAACAAAAAGTAACCTCATCTGCCAATCGCATTCTTAGAATTCCCCCATTTCCAAATTGTATGTTGTGTGCAATGAGCAAATACTAGGGTTGCCAACATGCATGTCATTGGATGTGAAATGGGATGACGCTAAACATTAACCAATCATAGGAAGAAAAAGGAAAAATTGGACAAAGGGAAAGGTGATGTGAAGGATAGGTCCATGTATAAATTTAAATTAATGAGTGGGTGAAAGATAAGAAGTAAAACAAACGAAGGTTGTTCAGATACATTTCCAAGCTAGATGGAGAAAAGATAGACAATAGAGAAGTGACCACTACACATGGCACCTATTTTCCATGTTTTCAACAAGGTACTTACCCCAAGTACATGTTTGCCAATTTTTCACTATAGGTAAAATTTATTTATCTTTATTATCTTCTTTTTTTACCGCCAAGGTGCCTCTTGTCAGGTTTTCATCAAGGTGATTTTTTTTATGTATAGTATTTCTGAAGGTGCATGCTTTTTATAGGAATTTACAAGGGTTCTCCTTCTATTTTTTCCAACTAATATGCCTTGAACCCATATGTTGCAGTGACAACAGAGGGCCTCAACCAATTTTCTTCAAATTTGCAAGGTTTGTCTCTTTGTTGTTGATTCTTAGCATTAGCATGAAGGATCAAATCTCCAACCTCAAATTTCCTCTCTATGAACTTCTTATTATAATTTCATTTAATTATATTCTAATATGCTTGCAAATGAGCTAGTGAAACATGTATCTTTTCATCTAACATTTCTAGCTCATGTAATCTGAACACTCTATAATCTTTTTCATTAATCAAGTGACACAAAGAAACTCTCAATGATGATATTTCAACTTCAATAGGGAGTATCTCTTCTACACCATATACTAATGAATAAGGAGTAGCACCTATAGGGTTATGAATTTTGGTGTGATACACCCACAATGTTGGATTCAATCGTATGTGCCAATCCCAACCAATGTCATTGACACTCTTTTTGATGATTTTGATTATTTTTTATTAGATGCCTCAGCTTGACTGTTACCCTATGGATAATATATTGAAGACAATCGGTGTTGGGTATGAAATTTTTCACAAAGTTATGTCACATCCTAATTCTTGAATGGAAGCCCATGATTTGTAAAAATTGCCAAACTTATCCCCTATTATCATGTAATGTAGTTCAAAATGAACTTTGCAATCTATCTATTTTGTGAGATATTTTGTTGTTGTAATTATGTAATTTTCACCAGTCATTGAAGTGGGATAAATTTTACCAATAAGATCCATAGCCCATTGAGAAAATGGACATGGGGATATAACAAGGTGAAGTTCTTGCATTGGTGCATGGATTAAATCCCCATGCATTTGATACTTATAACATCTCTTTCTGAAACTGTGGGCATCATGTTCCATGGTCAAAAAATAATATCCACCTCTGATGAGTTTATTTTCTAGACTCATACCAATTAAATGAACTCTACACATATTTTCATCTACCTCGTGTAATACAATTTTTATCGCTTATGAATTGAGACACCTAAGAAGAGTTTGGTCAAATGAACATCTATTAAGAGTGTCACTAACAATAATGTGTCTAGAGGCTTGATGGATAAAGGATTGACATTGGTTTCTAGATAGGTCATGGGGTAAGGTTTGTGCAGTCAGGTAATCATAAATGGGTTGGTACTAAGGGGAATTGGGACCAACAATTTCACACACAGACTCAGATTGTTGACTTTCAAAGGTTGGCACAAGTAACTATTCTACCAAGAATTCATATCTCTCTATATTTTGTGGCACTTCAAGTATCAACACAAAAGTATCCATTGCATCCACCAATTTATTCTAAATTCGTAGCATTTGATTAAATTTGATGGTGTCAAACTTATCCTTGAGAGTATCAAACAAATTCTTATAAGGAACAAGTTTCTCATCTTTTGTTTCATAATAATCATTCACCTAATGGATGAACAATAGGGAGTTTCCATAAACTTGAAGATATTTGATATCCCATTGCATTGTAATCCTTAGTCCTATGATCAAGGCCTCATACTCAGCAATTTTTTTTTATAGTCAAAATTTATTCTGTAGGACTTTGGGATTACATCTCCCTATGGTGTGAAAAAAATAATACTAGCTTTGGATCCATTTATAGTATGTGATCCATCAAATACAATTTCCTATTCATTAGATGATGTAATTGAGAAGACTGCCTCATCTACAAAATCTGATAATAAGGGGTGATCATCTAGAATTGGTGTGCATCAACGATTTGATTAGCTATTAATTGACCTTTTATTTATTTTCTATCTATGTATTCAATATTAAACTCATTGAGAATCATCACCCACTTATCCACGCACCTTCTAAGAGTTTCCTTACCAATAATATATTTTAATAGATCCATTATTGCCACTAGGAATGTCTTATGATTTAACATGTAACATCTAAGATTTTGAGCAGAGAAGACAATTGCTAGGCATGTATGTTCAAAAGGTGTATAATTAAATTCATCTCCAAAAAAAATCTTACTGATATAATACACTTCCCTCTCTTTTTCTTCTTCCTTATGTTGTTCTAAGACAACTCCCAAAGTTATGGCATTTGTCGAGATATATAAAATGAATGGTTTTACTTCAATGGGACACATTAGCATGGGTGGTGATAATATATATTCCTTGAGTTTCTCAAATTCTTGTTGATAGTTTTCATCACATTTGAAAGTGACACCATTACAAATTAAATTCTAGAATTGATGACATTTATTAGCCAATTGGGCGATGAACCTTTTGATTGACTACAATTTCCCTTGGAGACTTCTCAATTTCCTTACATTAGTAGGTGGACGCATTTATATTATAGATTTGACCTTAGAAAGATCCACTTAGATGCCTCAATGATAAATAATATATCAAAGGATTTTTCCTAACACAACCCAAAGACACATTTCTTAGGATTCAACTGAAGCTTGTATTTCTCCATTATATTAAAGATGATGTCTAGGATGTCCAGATGACTATATCATGTGACCAATTTTCCTAGTAGGTCATATACATAATCTCCCATGTGTTTATGCATGAACTCATGAAATATGGTTGTCATTACTCTCTGATATGTTGCTCTGGCATTTTTTAGGTCAAATGGCATGATGTTCCGATAGTAAGTTTCTCATGCACAAGTGAATGTTGTTTTGTGTTAATCTTTGAGGACTATTCTAATTTGATTATATTCTTTAAATCCATCCATTAATGAAAACATTTCATATCCAATTGTTGTAATTCCCCACTAGAGAATCCAAGATAATTTAACCTAAACAAGATACTAAGGTGGTGAAATTTTTTTTTAAAAAATTAAAGTTTACAAACGCAAATGTGGAAGCAAGAACAAAAAAGATAAACATAATGATAATGTGAACAAGTATAGTTAACAATATTAAGGGTTCCATGATGTATATTTACTTGAGATAAAATAATCCATGAAGAACAACTACAAGCAACTAACATGAGAAGATACATGAATAGAAATCATAAGATACATCTCATAAGATCACATATACAACTGATACCCAAGGTATACATAATGAATCAGCATCCACTACACAATTCATATGGTATGCAACAATGAATAAAAATACATCACAAATCCATAAAGGATGTCAACCAAGATACAGATAGGTAAAATAAACATCTCATGAATGAACGAATCTCCAAAAGAACAAGAAGCTAGAACAGCAACAAGAATCATTCAAGCAGTTGAACACAAACATCAGATCTCAAATGGTAAAAGAATCACTACCACCCAACCACATGGAACTCAAAGGTCCACTCCCACTTTTTTGAGGAGGTAAAATTAGGCTCAAACACATGGATATACAAAAAGAAAGAATGATGCAAGGATATACAAGACATCAAATAGGTATGAACAGGAAGATCCTAGAGTCTCACTCTAACAATAAAGTTCTAAACATTACCAGAGGCACCAGACACATGTAGGAAACCTAGGATGTGTATAGGTAAGTGTCTCCACGTAAACATGCCAAATCCTTATGCCCCCTGGGAAAACAAGTATCATCTCCCACTCCCATCTTTATCTTTTACTAGCACTCAAAGCATGGGCGAGGCACATTAATTATCTTTCTAAAATTAATCTAGTATTTTATTAAGTTACTTACAATGAGTTTTCTTGGTAAGCCACTTGCGGGCCTCAGTCTCCATTGTAATCCACTTCCCTCCTATGCACCTAGATAACCTACCCTAGGCTCATAGATCATCATAATGATAGAATGTATCTCAAATCTTGTTCCTTCCCATACATGAACATATTGAGTCTCATTAACCAAAAATTAACATAAGATGCTCTCTAAAGTATGCATATGAATTCAACACTGCAACAAGGTTGGATAAAAGATAAAAATGATAACACATCATAAAGCATACATTTAAACGTGCATAACACCAAAGGAAGTAAAAAACCCAAAGCCTCTGGTATGCAAACCCTAAGTCAACTTACCCAAACCGATGAGTAACATGAATAACCATACAAACCCATACAGTTAGATTCTCGATATAGGGTAATAATTTGATCAACTAATTAATTTATACTTGTTTAAAATAACTATCCATTGAGAAAATACTAACCGATAATTAACCCCCCTCAAAAGATAAATATTTTCAACATTTAAAAGAAATATCACAATTACATTCTTATCCTTAACAAAATTTAAGTGATTTAATTAAATATAAAATCCCTTTAAAAAAACAACAAAAAAAACATTTAACAAAGTTTATTGTTAAATAATAATTAATATTAATAATAATAAAAGAGGTAATCAACATTTTGAACCCTGCTTCTTCCTCTTGGTGGATTGTACTTCCAAGATAGGTTAATATGTGCACGGTTGCAGGATTTATCAATTTTTTTATTAGCGGGTGAGATTTTGCATATGCTTCTGGCTTCATGTTTCATTCTTCTTTTACTTCGGGATGAGGATGTCTTTTTGCTCTCCTTATTTTTTTGATCCATTTTCCTTATGGAATTCTATAAAACATGTATTGACATAAATGATGCACTTTCTTAGTATGGGTTTGTGAGAAAAATTGCTTCAATTTTTGGTGAATTTTGATTGTAACTAGCTTCGCCTAGCTGGGAGGCTTTTCTAGGTTTTGATACATATACTTTGGATCTTATTTTTGTGAGCAATGACTAGATTTTTTCTTTCTGGTTCTTTTCTCTGGGAGCTCTTTTTGAACCAGTGTAAAAATACAAAATCATTAATATATATATATATATATATGAAGTGGCAATGCCACCTTTTTCAAAAAAAAAAAGAAGCAATCACTATTATAATACTAATTAATATTTAAATCTAATTTAAAGAATAAAATCTATTAAATAAAATTAACCTAAGTTAAATTAAAAGTTAATTTTATTAATAGTAATAGTAAGTAATAGTAATTAATTTAATACTAAAACTGATTAACATTTAATAATTTTTATATAAAAAACAATAATAATAATAATAATAAAACTAATTTTTAAAGGGGCCCTACAACCACCACCGAGGTGGTACCCGCAGAAAGTCTATAGGCCACCACACGTGGTAGTGTCGCAGGCTCCTGGGGGCCACCACAGATGGTGGGACCTGTGGCCAGGGGTGGGGTACTATCCCCACCTCCATGCCTTTATAAAAAAATCATTTATATAATATATTTTAAATCAAAAATAACTTTACTCTTATTTATTTTATAAAGTCATGTAATAAATAAAAGGGCCTATTATTATTATTAAAATTTTGTTATAATTTTTGAAACAAACTATGCAACTCATAAATAATTCAAATATGAATTTAATTTTATTAAAGAGATCTTATTAATTATCTAATGCAAAATCAATCCCCATTTCATCTTTTCAAGCAAGTATTAATTTTGAGATATTTTTTTCCTACCAAAGCCATGTCATTGTTAGATAACTGAGAGGGGGTGAATCAGTTAGCTCCAGTTATCCTATAGTCCCACATTCTCCCAGATGTATATAACAACAATTTCAAACATATAAATCAACTCAGTGAAACTGTGATCTCAAACTTATCTTTGAGTTCATCAACTCATCTACCAATCATCTATCGAGTAGCAGTAAAACAATTATTGTGATTACCGATCAATGCAAATAAAGTAATGTGTAAAGAAAAATAACAATTCAAAATAGTTTTAGATTTGAAAAAATGTGGAAAATTCATCCTGAAATGTATTTCAAAATTAGTGAATGGTGGAACATTAAGATAGAAGGAACTGCTATGTACAGGATGACCTACAAACTGAAACATGTTAAAGATAGTATTAAGAGGTGGAATAAAGAAACTTTTGGCAATATTTTCTCTTCTAAGTTAGACATCATGACTAAGCTTAAAGAGGTCCAGGATTCCGTTCAAAAGGAAGGATACATTAAAGTTCCTAAAGAGAAAGAAACTAAAATCTTGAGAAAATACCATGACATTGTGCACAAGGAGGAAATTTTCTGGAAACAGAGATCTAGAAACACTTGGCTTAGAGAGGGAGACAGGAACACCAAGTTCTTTCACATGATGACTACTAAGCATAAGTTTGCTAACAGAATATCTAAACTCAAAGTTGAAGATAGAGAAGTGGATAAAGAGGAGGATATATCCAAGGAAGCAAAAGTATTCATTTCTAATCTTCTTTCCCAGAATGACCAGCTTGACCAGAACTTTCAAAGCACTCTTCTGGAAAGTCTACCCAAAATTTTGACAGATAATGACAATCACTTTCTCTCAGCTATCCCCTCTAATGAAGAGATTAAAGCGGTTGTCTTCTCCTTTGAAGGGAGTAAATCTCCGGGTCCTAACGGATTTCCTATGTTTTTCTTTCATGATTATTGGGCTATCATCCATAAGGATATTATTGATGCTTTTAAAGAATTCTTTGGTTCTAAAATAATTCTCAGAGAAATGAATGGTACTTTCATATCTCTTATTCCAAAAATGGCTAGGGAAAATACTATGGATCTCTTTTGTCCTATTAGTCTATGTAATTCCTCCTACAAAATTATATCTAAAGTTATCACTTCTAGGATTCTAAAACTGCTCCCTAAGATAATTGCTCACCAATAAACTGGATTTATACCGAGAAGGTAGATTTTAGATTCTATCATTACGGTCCATGATAATTTTCACTCTTTGACTATAGATAGAAAAGAAAGTTTCATTCTGAGGATAGACCTCTCAAAATCTTATGACAGACTTGACTGGAATTTTTTGCAAAATACTTTGAGGACCTTTGGATTCAACTCTAAGTGTATTAAATTGATAATACAGCTGGTGTCTTCCCCCACTTTCTCTGCTCTTGTGAATGGTTCTCCTTCATCCTTCTTTAAATCTTCCAGAGGTCTACGGCAGGGAGATCCTCTATCTCCAGTTCTGTTTGTGATTATTGCAGAATGCCTGGGTAGATACATTGAAAGCACTGTTAGAAAAGGGGATCTAAAAGGGCTAAAACCTTCCTCCTCAAATTATGTTTTCTCTCATCAGAAATTTGTGGATGACTCAATTTTTATGGGGGAAGCAACTATAAATGAAGCCAAGAACCTTAGAAAGATCCTCAACAATTATGGTAAGGCTACTGGTCAGATCATCAACTGGAATAAAATCTTTATTTATTTTATTAATACTCCTAAGTACAAATAGCACAAGATAAGCAGAATTATGAACTGCCAAATTGGGGAGCTCCCTACTACCTACTTGGGCCTCCCCCTTGGGAATAACCCTCCTGATTCCTTTTGGAGCTCCCTAGTGGACAAATTTCATAAGAAACTTGCAGGATGGAAAGGAGCTCTGCTCAGTCAGGCTGGAAAAATTCAACTTCTCAAATCTTCTCTTCAGAGTATGCTGACTTATGCTCTTAGCCTTTATAGGATACCCAACAAAATTGCAGAGGATATTGAAAAAATTCAAAGACACTTTCTTTGGAATGGTGTTGAAAAAACTAATAGATTTTCTCTTATTGCCTAGGACAAAGTTTGTAGGCCTAAATCCAAAGAAGGCTTGGGAATAAGGAAAATTAAAAGAATGAATTAAGCTCTCCTTGCCAAACTTGGATGGAGGGGTTTTACCTTGAATGGTGAATGAAATTCTATTTGGCATAGTAAATATAATAGTAATTCTAATTCTATTAATGAGTTTCTTAATACTGAAGACATTCTAGTGGGATCTTGTATATGGAAGAATGTGATTAAAGCCAAAAATACCATTAGGAAAGGTGTAAAATGGAAAGTGGGCAAGGGGAACAGAGTGGATTTCTGGGATGATATATGGATCGGTAACCAGGCTCTTTCTATGAACACTGTTTGGGGTCCCTTTGCTGAAAAATGCAAAAATGAAATAGGTACTAAGGTCATGGATTATAGAAGTAATGGGAAATGGAAGGATTTAACTTTTGTGGATGATGCCCTTCTCTCTCTGAATATCACTCTCAATGTCATGATTCTAAACTTGGAATAAGATTCTTTGATATGGAAACATACTACAAATGGGAGTATCACTGTGGGATCGGCCTATAATCTCAATTATGAGAACAGTGAAAATCATTTCTGGGCCAAGGCTTGGATCAAAGGGCTAACCCCTAAAATCAACATCTTTTTCTGGACCATGATTCAAAACAAAATCCTCACTCTTGATAACCTCAAGAATAGAGGAATGTATATTACTAATATGTGTGTCTTATGTAGGAAAGAGGAAGAGACGGTCAATCATATGTTCATTCATTGCAATTATGCTAAAGAGGTATGGTCCTATTGGCTGAAGGATTCTAACATGGATTGGGTTTTACCTTATGATATCCAGAACATGTTTAGCTCATGGGGTATTAATACTAAGAGTGAAGGCATTAGAAAGATATGGAAAATTGCTCTGGCTACCCTCAATGGCCTTATTATGGCTAAAGAAAATAATTATAAAAATGTCTGGCTTGAAGGGGATTCCCTAAATATTATCAAGGCTCTTAACAATATCTCCAACCCTTCTTGGATGATTAGTAATATTATTGATTATGTCAAAACTATAATCAAGAGTATGAATAAATGCATTGTGATGCATGTGTACCGAGAAGGCAATGTTAGTGTAGATTGGGTGACTAACTACGCATGTAAAAGTGACCACAACTATACTTGGAATGATGTTTCTAGACTTTCATACAATATCAAATCCTTTATACATAAGGAGATGATCTACGGAAGGCAGAGAAATGAAAATCATTTAATCAAATGAATGTAGCTAACATGAGTGATGTAAGTCCTAATTATGAGGTGTTAATCCATTTCAATGCCACTTGGTGTCAAAATAAATTTTCACACAGATTTTGGGGGCTCTCAAAAATTGTGGAATACATTATAGGAAAGGAGAATAATGGCAAAATCAAGCACAAAGAGAACCAAAGAAACATTGTTAGCAGATATAGAATGGGTGGGAGCAAGAAAAGACATGAACCTGCTGACTGTAGTGAATGGAAATAAAATGAGCAAGTTTGGGAAATTCTTCAGAAGGGAAATTTTGCTACATACATGGAGAAGCTTTGTGGGGGAAACCCTGCAATTACCAGTTTTTTCATGCATAATTGGATGAAAGGGAAGATCCATTTCAATAATCAAGGGATAGATATCACTAAGGAACTTATTTTGGAGGCCACTGGTCTTCCTATAATTGGCATGAAGTTATATCGCGACCGCAGTTATTTAGATAAAGCATATGAGAGGTTCCCGTAGAATGAGGAGGAGGCTGACAGACTTGCGAAGAAGGTAGGAGGTTTCTTCAGTCCTGCCAATATCAGCTACCCATGGCATTTTTTTTATATGCAGCTATCTATTATCTTACCCTCGATGGGAGATTTACTAGAGCCTATGGGCATCATTTTGTTGTCCTAAATTATTTTAGGCATAATGAGGAAATGAGTATACCTTTCTATCTTATGAGCTCTCTGAATGTCACTATGAGGGAGTTTCAGAATGACCCTTTGGGGGATCATGCCTCTCACTAAGGTTTAATATTTCTCATTTATGATGTTTTAAAAATGACAAAAATGCATAAAATGGTTGGCAAGGGTAAAATCCTTAACGATGTGGAGACTAAGGATGAAGAGTCGAGAGAAATATTTGATGATGATACTGAGGATGAGATGAATACTATTAGCACCAGAGGTATGGGTTGCTGGAAGGGTAGTTCCTCGAATATTTCTAAGAAAAAGTTTGAGTATGAGGAGATGAACCCTAATTTGGAGGGTTTCATAACTGAAGATGAGGAAAACCCCAAAAGCCAGAAAAAAAGGAAAGTCGGTCTTAAGAAAATTCCTTCAGTCATCAAGAAATCGAAGAAGAACAAGGGAATCCTCATTTCCTCTGACAAGGAGGACCCTATTTATGAGGGCCTAGAGAAAAAGGAGAAGGTGGAAAAAGATAGGGATAACAAACAGAGTAAGGTTGAAGAAAAAGAGGGTATTCAGGAGAAGGCTAATACTGACACTATAGGGAATAGTAAGGAAAGCTTCAACATTGGCCTAGACTAGAAAGACAACATCCTTTCTTTTGGGAGGTTTATGGCCACCATGGCTTAGGATACTGTGAATATAAAGACTGAAATCAAGGAATAAGGTAAGATTGTGAGTATGATTAAAGTTGCTACCTTCGGGGAAGAGTCTATGGCTACCAGCTTGAAGAACTGGACTGAAGCCATTAACAAGGGTGAAGCCTTTAGGGATTTGGGCACTAAAGTGTTGACTATGGAGGACACGATTAACAAAATGAAAAAATAATTTGAAGCCAAAAATATTGAGGTGTGCCTATCCTCTCTGGAAGGAAAAATGGAGAAAATAGATTTGATGGTCAAAAAAATATGTGACCAAAGCTTTAATATTCTAAAAGTTTCTATTGAGTAATGCAAGAATCTGATGGAGAGACTCGAGGCTAATAGAGGGGAGGAGAGTAAGGATTCTAAAGAGGGTCTGGGCTCTGGTATCTGCACTCATGCAAGTATAAATAAGAAATATACGTACCTCAAAGACATCAGAGTCTCAGTGTATAATATAAAACTACTCACGGAGCAAGTGAAAGATCTGATGGAGACTATCTAGCTCCCTGTGTTGTCTTTTGTTTTTGGGCTATCTTTTCCTCTTGGGCTATCTTTTTCTGCTTTTTGGGCTTGCAGGGCCTAGGGTCCCTATGTCTCCTTTGTATCATCTTTTGGTAGTTGACTGATCAACTTTGTCTATCCTCTGATCTTTTGTACAAGGTTTTGGGACCTTTCAAATCTTGCTTTTACTTAATCAAAACAATTCAAAATAGTCATACACATTAACACAATTTTTTAACATGGAAACCCTACTAAGGGAAAAACCACCTCAGACCAGTAACCCAAAATATTTCACTCTTCTGAAGTGAGCTTGGTTAAGATCCAACCTTGTTAAAGGTTACAATGTACACTATTAAATGTGACCTGGTTAGAGGATTTATCACTAGCAGTTCTCCCTTGACCAATCATTCACTATGGGGTCAACAAGAAAATAAACAATATTCATTGAATGTCATTGAATCTCCTACTCGGTTAAGAAATTTATCTGTAACAATGGTTAAACTGATATAGTAATGATCTTATTCAAATACAACTCTATTTGCAAATTTTCAGATCTATGCTAAGTACAATAATACCTCTAATCAATTTGTTCACTTCAGTTCCTCTGATTCTTCATACTCTGATATACTTAGTAAATACTCTTTCCTCTATCGCTCAGTGTTGTCTATAGAATTTCTCAGTTCTATCTTCAACCAGTTTGATCAGTCATGCATGAATTTTGCATGTGTGTGAATCATCATCTTAAGGAATCTCTTGTCTCCTATATAGACATCATAACGTATTTAGTTTTTATCCTTTAGATTTTGTTTCTTAATCTCTATCTTGATTTTTCCACTTAAACCTTCCTTGATAGCTGTGTAAAAAGCACATTTCAATCTTCTTCATCCAATCATCCTTTATTTTTTATAGTCATTTGATCAGCAAAATAAACCTTATCAATTACCTCATAATCATCAATTTTCCAGCTCATCATTTTAGTCGGCCTTTAGTTTATTTTTATTACTTAGTTAATATCATGATGTGTCGGTGATCCCTAGCTTGATTAACATTGTGCTCAATATACACTATATTTACTCGGTGTTCACTGTTACTCAATGTATACATAATTCTTCAGTTACCGGCCACATAAAGTTTATTTGTTCTAGATCTTTAACCCATAATAGATGTGTGTTACCATAATGATAATCAAAACAAGTTGACATCAATGACAATACATTAACTAATTAATGTCTATCATCACATTTGTAACTCATTTGATCATCAACAAAATGACTTCAAACATAAAATTAGTTGTATTTTATCAATCTCTCCCTTTGGTATTGATGGCAACATAATATGAAATATGCAATATGAAAATGTCATGAAATACCAAACTTATGTTCTACAACTATATGCAAAATGTTGTATCTCTCCCTAGGTTGTATATATAATGTGCTTAATCACTTCACAGTATTAAAAACTCACCATGCAGACTCTCCCTGTAGATTTGACTCATTTCAATCTTCGATCCCTAAAATGGATAGATATGTTATTACTCTTCCTTTCTGTTTCTCATTTTCTCCCTTGCAGTGGATAGATATTTCATTCAATCTTCTCTCCCTTTGACAGCAATGCCAAAAAGAAATATATAGATCTTCATTAGCCAAAATGTATCTCTATTTTTTGGTGCAGTAGTGTAAGTACCTTATAGCATACTAATATTTCATTGTCAGTCCAGTTCATCTTTGCATCAACATGATTGATATTATGATTACATGTAGGTTGATGCAACCTCCTAGTTAGCATAGTGACCGATAGACAAGGGACGAACCCGTAGACTATTTCTCAAGTACTCAAATGTATCCTTTGGTAAGGATTTAGTGAATATTGTGTGTTTGAAATAGTGCACCTATTACCTACGACACAACACTTCAATAGGTCATTACGTTAGTGAAAATAAGGTTAGTAAAGCATGGAAATCCACTAAAATTGACCTATTGCTTTCTAACTAGGAAGAGTGTGAAAAATGACATAATATCCCTTAGATTATGCCTTTTTCCAATGCCATATACAACCTAGCATGAAAGATTCTATTAAAAACAAGAAAGATATCTAAATAACATGCATTCTAGCTCTAAAAATGAGGATCATAATAATGCATGGATATGAAAACTAAATGAAACATGAATCTATATAAATCCTAACAACATAAAAATGCATTTTCAATCTAAAATGAAGGCTTATTTGTGCTCAAAAACTCCTATTTATAGAAGAAATGAGGAGAGAGGGGGACAAGGGTCATTAATGGAGTTGAAAAACTCATTAATGAGGTGTAAGAGGAATAAATGCCAAAGGCATTAAAGAAGCATGGGCTTGAGGAATATGCATTAAATGCAAGCATTTAAGAGGCATGAAAAGGTCATATGCAAAAAATGCAAGCATTTAATAGGCATGGAGAGGGTTAAGAGTCAAGCTTGAGAAAGTTGACTTTCTCAAGTGGGTTGAGTTCTTAATCACATATTTAGGAATGTGACATCATTAGGAGGTGGGTTAGAATGGGATTAGGATTAGGATTAGATTTAGCATGGGGTGAATAGGTTGGGATGGGTTTGAAACCATGGTCAAGGTGGTTGAGATAGGTTAGGTTGGGGGTTTAGGGGAATATTAATGAAATCAATTATATTAAATATATTCATTCAAAAATAGGAATATTAATTATTTAAGCTTTGTATTGCTTTAGATAATTAATTAGGACTATAGCCAATTAATTAGATTAATTTAGGGTAGAAGATAGGCTTTTTGTAAGTGATTTAATATAAATAGGAATTTATTTAATTCCTCTTAAATTAATTACCTTAGCCATGGTTGATTTGAATTGATTTGATTTGATTGGCTTAGGTGATTAATAAAATTTAGTGATTAGATCACTTAAGAGATTAAATTTGATTTGAATGAATTATGTCAGCTGATTGAAGAGTTGTCTGAACATAATTGGCGGTATGACCACACTTAGGGAAAATAGGGTCTATAGTCAGAGCAGACCAAATCCAGGTGGTTACAAATATGTCAACTAATTTTTCTTTTGATTGTACATATTCCAGTGTGTAGTGATATTTTATAGACATATACTTTGTTTTTGCATGCATCACCGGGTTCTTTGAAATATTTATTGCACTAGTATTATCACAATAAATTACCACTAGGTTAGTGATCTCTTCATTCATTCCTTTTAAAAAAAAAATTATCCATGCAATGTTCAAACAATTTGCAGTGGCAGCAACATATTCTTCTTTTGCAGTTGACTGATATATGCATCCTTTCTTTTTACTTATCCAAGTAACTAATCTTTCTCCCATAAAGGATTATCCACCAGTAGTGCTCTTTCTATCATCAATGTTCCCAGCTCAATCAACATCTATGTAAACTTTCAGTTCAAATTTTCCTTCTCTCTTGTATCACAATACATATTCTTCAGTGTTCTTCAAGTATCTAAAAATTCTCTTTACAACATTTATATGTGATTCTTTAGGATTAGTAGAAAATATTGCTACAATTCCAAATGTGTGTGCAATGGCTGGTCTAGTGTGTACAACATACATCAATTATCCAATCATAGATCTGTACAATGTCTGATTTACCCCAGTTGTCTTATCTTCCTTTATCAATTTGATTCATGTCACCATAGGTGTTCCGACTAGTTTTGAATCTTCCATTCTGAATATCTTTAGTACTTCCTTGATGTATTTGGATTGAGTAATGTAGATGCCTTCATCCTATTGTAAAACATGCAAGCCAAGAAAAAAATTTATCTCTCCAAACAGTGACATTTCAAATTCTTTCCTCATTTCATTAGCGAATGATTTGCATAAGTTATCATTTCCTCCAAATATAATATCATCAACAAAAATTTCAGAAATAAGAATCTTATCATCATTTCCTCCTTTCAAATACAAATTTTTGTTATCACTTGTTCTAACAAATCTAATATTGATAAGATAGGAGTGTAGTCTTTCATATCATGCTCCCAGTGCTTGTTTTAGTCCATACAATGCTTTGTATAACTTACATACCATGATTTTCTGAGTAGGATCAACAAAACCTTTAGGTTGTTTAATGTATACCTCTTTTTCTAGTATTCCATTCAGAAATGAATATTTAACATCCATTTAATATACTTTGAATCCTTTGTATGCAGCATACGCAAGTAATATTCTAACTCCTTCAAGTCGAGCAACGGGTGCAAAAGTTTCTCCATAGTCAATACCTTCTTCTTTTGCATACCCTTTGCATACTATTCTTGCCTTATTTATGGTTACATCTCCATTTTCATTCAATTTGTTTCTGATATCCATTTGGTGCCAATGACATTCTTATCACTTGATCTTGGTACTAATGTCCATGTTTTTTTTTTTTTTCTATATCTGCTTAATTTTTTCATTCATTACATTAATCCATTCTTCATTTTCAAGTGCATCTTTAATATTTTTAGGTTCAAATTCACAAATCAAACATGTGTTGTCATTCAACTTACTTCATGGCATCATGCCATCTCTTTTATCTCCAATAATCTGATTATGTGGATGATGTCTTCTTACATATTTTGCAAGTATAGGTTCAGTTCTTTGTTCTTCATTGTGTTCTCTAGTTGGTATATGATCATGATCTCCAGTTGCAACATCTTCCTAATTCTTGGTTGGTGCATCCTGATTCTTGGTAACATTACCATGTTACTCGGTAAAGTTAGGAACTTGCTCGGGCAAAGTGTCAGGTTCTTCAATGTAACAAAATCTATTGTAGTCTTCTAGTTCTCTTTTTCTTTCCTCATCATTCTTCTTAGAAAATTCATCAACTCTTAAATTTTCACTTTCAATGATTTTGTTAGAAGACTTGTTCAAACATTTATAAGCTTTTCTCTTAGTAGAATTTCCTAGAAATATTCCTTCATCACCTTTTGAGTCAAATTTCCCATTTCTTTCATCTTTCAGAATATAGCATTGACTTCCAAATATTCTAAATTAACTCACATTAGGTGTATAACCATACCATAATTCATAAGGTGTCTTATTTGTATCTTTCTTTAGTTTTACTTTGTCCAATGTGTATATAGTAGTACTAACAGCTTCTCTCCAGTATACTTGTGTGACATTCTTTTCAATCATCAGTGTTCTAGCACAATCCACAATTGATCTATTTCTTCTTTCAACAATCCCATTTGGTTGTGGTGTTCTTGGTGCAGAGACATGTCTCTTAATTCCATACTAATTACAAAAGTTGGTGAAATCATCAAAAATAAATTCTCCTCCTCTGTCAGATCTTAAACATTTTATTTCTTTACCACTTTCTATTTCCACTTTAGCTTTGTACCATTTGAACATCTTAAATGCTTCATATTTTTCTCTTAAGAACATGTCAGTCATCATTCTAGAGTAGATCAACAAATAAAATAAAGTATATGTCACCATAATAACTATGTGTTCTCATTGTTCCACATAGGTTTGTATGAACTAATTCCAAAATATCATTAGAAGATAAATTTTTGGTCTTAAAACTAGATTTTGACATTTTTCACATTTGACAATTCTTGCACATGACATGGTCAGGTTTAGATAAGCTCAGTAAGCCTCTGACTTTTCTTTTCTTACTAATCTTAACCATGTTGTCAAAATTTACATGACATAACCTCTTATGCCACAACCATACATATTCATTCCTAGCCATCAAACAAGTAGTTTCAGCAGTGTCAAGCTAGAATAGATTACCTTTTGATTGTTCTCCAGTGTCGATCAACTTTCCTGTTTCATCATAGATTCTAGCTTTTCTATTTTCAAATGCAAATCAGTGACCTATGTTATTCAACTATGAAACACTCAACATATTATAATTAAGTCCTTTCACCCAATATTCATTCTCACATTTGATCTTATTTTTTAGCAATATAGTCTCTTTTCCTTTCACTTGATGAGGTGTATCATTTCCCATTCTAATGATCCACCATTATAATGCTCAAGAAATTTAATTTTTTCTTTATCTCCAATCATGTGATGTGTGCAGCCACTATCAATAACCCAAATTTCATGCTTGCTAACTTTAGAAATAAGTTTTATTTCAAAATACCTTTCATATTCTTCTGAATCTTCTTTCAAAGCTACAACTATTATCTCAATGTCTTCATCAGTGTCGGTGGCGATGTCTTTATATTTATCTTCAACAATGTAACATGCCTTCTTGCCTTTATCTTTATAATCTTTTTTGCTCCTTCTATCATATTGTCAGTTGCTTCTATATTCTTGATCATCCTTTTTGTCATTAGATCTTTCATTTCTTTCATCACTTTTTCTGTTAGGGCATCTCACAGAAAAGTTTCCAATTTCTTTACGATTAAAGCATATCAAAGGTAGTTTACCTTTATACCTTCCTTTACCTTTGTGCAATCTTCTAGCCATTGATGTTTTAAGTTCATAAAATTCTTTATCATCACTATCACTGTCACTATTATTTATTATCATGTGTTTGTTACCAGATTTACTAATTTTTAGAGAGGACATAAATGCAGATTCAACTGTAGGAACAACACTGTTGTCAAAATTGTTTAGCTCAAATGAAATTAATCTACCAACTAGACTATCAACTTTAATATTGTTTCCAGGTGGTGCTCTCATTTCATATATTACAGAGACTCTAATAGAATAAATAGGCAACAAAGTTCTAAGAATATTACTTACAATAGTGTCTTCATCAATAAATCCACCTACTCCACAAATAGCATTCACAACCTCCTTGATTTGATTGTTGTACTATGTCATGTTTTCTCCTTCTTTCATCCTCATTTCATCAAATTTTCCTCAAAGACTTTCAGCTTTAGCTCTTTGCAAATTTTCATCTCCTTCATAAACTAGTTTAAGCATGTCCCACATCTTCTTGGGTATTGTACATGTCTTGACATCCTCAAATTCAGCATCAGATAGTGAAGAAGAAATTTATACCATCATAGTATTGTGTTCATGTTTCTCTATCATTTGATTAATAGTCAAAGGTCTAGTAGGTAAGATGAATTCAGTATCTAGATATAGTATTATATCATCTCTAATCCCTGACAGGTATAGTCTCATTCTTCTCTTTCATTTTGAGAAGTTGTCCTTGTTTAGCTTAGGTGCATCTCTCTTATACATCTTGTCATCTTTAGCTTAAGTCCTTGAAAACTTCCCTTCTAAACACTGTATGCTCTGATACCAACTATTAGATATCTAAGATGGGGGTGAATTAGTTAGCTCCAGTTATCTTACAATCCCACGTTCTCCCAGATGTATTTAACAACAATTTAAAACATATAAATCAACTCGGTGAAATATAAACTGTGATCTCAAACTTATCTTCAAACTCATCAACTCATCTACCAAATCATCTACCGAGTAGTATTAAAACAATTAATGTGATTACTGATCAATGCAGATAAATTATTGTGTAAAGAAAAATAAAAATCCAAAACAGTCATACACATTAACACAACTTTTTAACGTGGAAACTCTGCTAAGGAAAAAACCACCTGCGACCAGTAACCCAAAATATTTCACTCTTCTGAAGTGAGCTCGGTTAAGATCCAACCCTGTTAAAGGTTACAATGCACACTGTTAAATGTGACCTAGTTAGAGGATTTATCCCTAACATTTCTCCCTTGACCAATCATTCACTATGGGGTCAACAACAAAACAATCAACATTCATTAAATGTCATAATAAATACTTTCAAGTCCTACTCGGTTAAGAGATTTATCTGTAACAATGGCTAAACTAATACAATAATGATTAGATTCAAATACAATTCTATTTGTATATTTTCAGATCTATGCTAAGTACAATAATACCTCTGATCAATTTGTTCACTTTAGTTCCTCTGATTCTTCATACTTTGTTATGCTTGGTAAATTCTCTTTCCTCTTTCACTCGGTGTTTTCTGCAGAATTGTTAAGTTCTATCTTCAACCAGTTTGATCAGTCATGCATGAATTTTTCATGTGTGTGCATCATTATCTTAGTGAATCTCTTGTCTCTTGTATAGACATCATAACGCATTTAGTTTATGTCCTTTAGATTTTTCTGCTTAATCTCCATCGTTGATTTTGTTTCTTAAACATTCCTCAGTAGTCATGTCAAAAACACATTTCAATCTTCTTCATTCGATCTTCCTTGAATTTTCATAGTCATTTGATCATCATAAAAAAACCTTATCAATTACCTTGGAATCATCAATTTTACAGCTCATCATTTTAGTCAACCTTTAGTTTCTTTTTATTTCTCAGGCAATACCATGATGTATCGATGATCCCTAGCTCAGTTAACAATGTGCTCAGTATACACTATATTTACTCGGTGTTCACTATTAATCGGTGTATACAAAACTCTTCAGTTACCGACCACATAAAATTTATTTATTACAGATCTTTAACCCATAATAGATGTTTGTTATCACAATGATAATCAAAACAAGTTGACATCAATGAAAATACATTAACTGATTAATGTCTATCATCACATTTGTAACTCGATTGATCATCATAAAAATGACTTCAAACATACAATCAATTGTAGTTCATAAATGCAATTTTTCCCCATTTTCCTAATCAATCGTGAAGATCTAGATCTAGGCAATAATTTCAAATTTAGTAAAGGAAACTGTTGAGATTTATGAATATCAATCTACCCAAGAACACCTGCATGCATAGCTATTACGAACAGAATGAAGACAGAAAGAGAAAGCTAGGGCGGCCGATAGGCCAGAGACTGAAAAAGCATTGTGACAGAAATAAGCTTCTATTAACAATGATTAAAATAATACAATCTCCTTATGAAATGAAAG
>MU227423.1:421710-445448 GCA_018584345.1 Thuja plicata
CAATCGAAGAGGTGACCTCCAAAAGTAGGAATGAATGAGTGTCTATATAGTAGATGATCCATCTCACCGAAATGCATAGGTGCCTAGCCACTGCATCCACCTAGTACATAGGAACAAGAACTAAATACGTAGATCACTCAACCGAACCAAGAAAGCAATAGAACCAATAGGTGAACCCCCCCATAATGCTGAACTGGGAGAGGTGACAGAAACACTGAAATGCAGAACCAGAAACAGCTATAGAAGAAGAACCAGGAACACCAAGTGCAACAGAGGTACAAACACAGGATAAAGGGCAGTGTCATTGACACAGACTACATGGGCTAATGTCGTGGAAGGTACGCTCACTTGACAAGAGTGGATGCGCCTAAGGCATATGCATCATAATCCCCCCATGGCACTTTATAACAGAGTGCGAGTACTAAAACTGAACCAGGTGTGCAAGATCCCAAGAAAAGCAGAAGAAGGCACTTTATCTCAGTGCATTTACAGAACAAAGGTACATCATAAAGAGCATGCAAGCTCAGATGTCAGAAAGTAGAGTGAACTATGAACTCAGAGGAAGAGATCCCCGGACCTGTAGAACCAAGCACACCACCAGAGGGCATAAACTGCATAACTCAGAGGAGTGAAAACCCGAAGCAAAATCTAGAAGAAATACCTCTGCCACTGAATAGTACACAGAATTAGCTTTCTGACGATATCTCGTTTGCGGAAAAAGGAGTCCGGATGAGCCAGATATGACTCCCAGAAGGCAAAACAAAACATCAGACTTAAACAGAAAAAAACACTGTTGAAATGGTGGAACCCAAAAACCTAATTACCATAGTCGGAAAGATCTCGGAAAGAGCTTTCCGACGATATAAAGAAGTCGAAAAAATACCTCCGTATGCTCCCCGTAGAGAGAAAAAGGTGATAAAGGCCCAAAAATGCCCTAAAAGGCTTACAAATGGCCCCCAGGGGCTAAAAAAATTGAGCCCCCGGGCGCATGGCGTGCGCCAGGGGCTTAACCTGGGGCCCGCGGGCACCCATATGACTAGCAGCTTCATGGGAATAAGCCCGTGGGGGCTGAAAGGACCCGGGCGGATCCCGAGCGGCGGACTGTGGCTGCGCGGTCCGGGTGGTGGCGAAACACAGCGGAGCGGGGCGTAGCAGAAGACACACCGAGCAGCGGGGAGCTGAAACGCGGTGGCCGCAGAGTGGCAGAGAGCCCGGGAAGCCTGGAGCTGGTGGCGCGGCGGCCGGGGGTCGCAGAAGAGGAAGCGGCGCGGGCCGCTGACTGCAAAGGGGCCACCGGGGGTGGCCGAGCCCCAGTGGGGCGGTGGCGGCCCCCCGGTGGCGCGATTTAAAAAACAACTGCGCACTGTTTTAAAACACTGAAAATCATAAAAAAACATAGGGTTTTTTTATTTTTTTTCGATTTCCATGCCCGTACGGCCCTAGGAGGCCGAGAAAATTTTCCTGATGCCCCGGTGCCCAAAATGGGCAAAATTTTATATGATTTCGACTCTCCCGGGCCTTCTAGACGCAATGGTGGAGTCTTTTTCGGCTCAAACAGCTCCGAAAAATAAGACCCCCCCAGAACCAGAGAAAAAAGCTGGAAAAGCCTCTGAAAGCTTCTGTGCTTCAACGAAGACCGAACAGCTGACAGCAGGAAAGCTCTGATACCATGTTGAGATTGATGAATATCAATCTACCCAAGAACACCTGCATACATAGCTATTATGAACAGAATGAAGACAGAAAGAGAAAGCTAGGGCGGCCGATAGGCCAGAGACTGAAAAAGCATTGTGACAGAAATAAGCTTCTATTAACAATGATTAAAATAATACAATCTCCTTATGAAATGAAAGCTGGTCAATCCTTATAAAGGATACCAAAATCCTAAAAGGGAAACTAACTCAGAAAAGGAAACTTTCCTAAGTCTAACTTAAGCACTAAAAAGTAATTACTAAAGATTACTCTAACAGAAACATGTGATTCATTTGCTAAACAACACCCAAAACCCTAACTAGGTAGACAATAATACCCTTCTTGAAAACTGACACTTTTAATGAGACCCTAATGCCCAAAAACATAGATCTAGATTTAAATAGAAAGGAAAACCCTAGATTTAAACTAATATATGTTTTCCTCATATTTTTATAAAATAAACAAGCAAAATAACAGACAAGGAATTACATACAAAAGGGATTTCAATATTCAGACACATAGAAGAAGGGGATAGGAACACTAAAATTTCAAAGGTTTCGACCCCTACCTTAACCACTCAGAACAGGTCTAAAACAATAACGAAGAACAATGTGATCCAAAATAGTCCTAAGCTTTACAAAAATTCTTTAACTCCCAAAAATTATCCTTCAACCTTATTGAATTCCTAAAATGGCTTGCAATTAAGATATATAGTAAACCTAAGAAATTAGGGTTCTCAAAAGTGAAACCCTAATTAGGAATTAAATTTTAATTTAAAATTAAAATAAAATAGTTTAATTCTCATTTTAACTTAAATTAAGTTTGCACAACTGAACTTTATAAAATAAAGTTAAAGTTAAAATTCATTAATAAAGTGCATATTAAATGCATGATATTATTTTAATTAATTAAATAAATTGTGCAACTTAAAGTATTATTATTTAATTCAATTATGTAATTAATTCCAATTTTAAGATTTAATATCAATTAAATCTCAATTATTAAATTAGGGCTTGATAATTAAATCAATTAATCAAATATATCTTGGCTAATCATACACTCTCTAGTCTTGGCTAAGCTATCCTCCATCGCAACCCATTTCCAATGTTCTCCAATTAGAAATACCCTACATGCATTGGGATATTCATGGGAAGCATATCTCCTAAGTCTAAACTTTATCAGAACATTATTCTTGCTAACCCTTCCTCCAAATTGATTGCTCAAGGAGATATGGATAATAGAAAACTCCAAAAAGAGATAGTTGATTTCTCAAGTGTTAAGGGTGCATAAAGACCAAAAGAGGACTCCAATACTAAGATTATTTCTCATCTAAGACAGTAGAATTTGGTCATGCTATTAGATTTGATATCAAGCTAAACTATTAAGTGGATGAGGTTTTAGTATCAACTCGATCTCACAACGTGGAGATCCCCTGCCCCTCAATCTCAACATCCCTCTTCAGACCTTCAATTAATTCTGGGAGAGGACCACTAGGAATGGATAAAATATCCCTCCCTCTCTTTAAACTATAGATGAAAAATTTCCTCCCTTCTCTATTCATCAAACACTTGTTTCAAATAGAAGCACTAGTCCCCCTAAAAAATTAAAAGGAAGGGAGGAGAGCCCTCTAAATATGGGATCACTAGAGAGGAAATCACGGTAGGAATTAAGACTATCTTGGAAAGTGAACTTAGTCTGTGAAAAGATAGGCACTCTCCATGAAAGATATGAAGATCATAAAATGGAATGTTAGGGGCCCAAACACCCTTAACAAAAAATACCACATCAAATCCTATATTGAGAAGAGTGGAACATATATTGTATTGCTATAAGAAATCAAATTCATAAGCGAAGAATCTTGTCAACCATTTGTAAAATGGGAAAATTGGAATTATATTGCTTCATTGCCTATTGGAGCTTCTAGGGGGCTGGAACTTTTGTGAAAAGACAAAATTATCAAGGTCCAAAATATCATTGCAAAGGCTAATTTTTAGAAAATCCAAGTTAATCCTTTTAGAACTTATTTTTAGATTTTAAATGTACATGGACCCAAATCTACAATTGCAAAAAAGAATCTCTAGACTCATTACAAGTGGCATGTACAAACACTCCAAACATCCCAATAATCTTAGGAGGGGATTTTAGTGTCTTCATATCCCTCCAAGATAAGAAGAGTGGAAAAATACCTTCTATGAAGTAAATGCAAGATTTTAGTGATTTTGTTGCCAATAATAGCCTCATAGACTACACACCATCCAATGGGAAATATAAATGGATAAAAAAAGAGATAATTTTTTGCACATTGTTGAGAGGATTCATGGAATATTTGTAAAACCAAATTGGATCTCAAAATGTGTGTTTTGTTCCTCAAAAAAAATTCATACTCAAGATCATACCACTTCCCTCTACAAGCCACTTTATCTTGTGTTTCCCAACACAAAAAAACCCAATTCTTCATTTAAATTTAAACAAATGTGGTTCAGAGACCCCTCATTTCTTCCTTTTTTGAAGTCATGGTGGAAAAGTGTGTCTTTCATTCTACATTCCAAAATGTACCAGCTATGTAAGATGCTTCAACTCATCAAAATCCAAATCAAATATTGAAGTAAAAAAGTCTTCAAAAATATTTTTGTCTCCAAGGTTGATCTTTAAAGATGGTTGTCCCTATTAAATGAGGATATTATCAAACATGGCATAAACCAAACCTCTTACAATGAAAAAAATAGCATTCAAAAAGAGTATGAAGAAATTTTGCAAAAGAAGAAATATTTTATAGGAAAAAATCAAGGGAATTATGGTTCAAGGATGGAGATAGAAAACTAGCTTCTTTCACTCATCAGCTAAAGCTAGATCTATTCACAACTCCATTCTTTGAATCTCATATCCAACTAGAGCCATTATGACATATCATGAGAAAATTTAGGAGGTATTCCAATATTTCTTTTTGCCCTTCTTAGCCCCCCATCAAGATCAAAGTTCTGATGATGAGGACATTGAGGACCTTCTAAACAACATCCCTCAGCTAGTAAATTTCCAAGACAATGTAGACCTTTTAAACCTTTCTCACTTGAATAAATTAGGGTTGTAGTTTTCTCTATGGCCGCTAAAAATTCTCTATGACCAAATGGCCTTTTAGATCTACCAAAATTGTTGGGACTTCATAAGATAATATGTGTGGGAAACATTAGAAGAAGCTAGAAAGAGTGAAAATATCAAGTAATTCAGCACTACCTATATTTCTCTTATCCCAAAGAAAATTAGCTTAGTTTCATTTGTTGGTAATATTCCTATCTCGCTTTGTAATTTGATAAAAAAGATATTCTCTAAAGCTACATCATGAAAATTTGTAAAATTGGTTCCTAAAATTATATCAGTGGAACAAGGGCGTTTGTGTCAGGAAAAGAGACCTTGGAGGGAGAATTAATTGCAGATGAAGTTCTTCATTCCATTAAGCATCACAAATTATTAAACTTGATATGTTCAAATTATATCATAGAGTTAATTGGAAATATTTTCTATAGGCTCTTATTAAATTCGTATTCCCTTCCAAGTGGTGTAAATGGATATTGGCATGTATCTCAGTTGTGAAATTTTTAGTTCTCATAAATGGGAAGTCTTGTGGCATTTTCTCCTTCAGAGTGAGTTAGGTAGGGAAACCCCTTCTCTTCATATTTGTTCATCATTTTAGCTGAGACACTAGTATATTCTATTGCATTCAACCATAATCGCAACTTTTGGAGAGGTATTAGCATCCCTAGCTCAAAAATTAAAGTTACTCACATATTATTTTCAAATGATACAATCTTGTTTGTAGAAGAAGCCTATATTTGAGAAGCTCGTGTTATTAAACAAGTATTGGATAAATATTATGGGGTAAAAAACCAAAATCCCACTGCTATTAAATCAAAAATATTCTTTCAAAAGTGTTCACCATTGGTCTCTTCAAGAAAAAAAATATTATCTTGGATTCAAGCAGGAGCCCATTCCCAGCAAATATCAAGGTATCCCTCTATTTTTAGGCAAAAATAAGAGTTCATCTTGGGACCCTATTATAAACTCAATTATTAAAAACATATTCTCATGGTAAACTTCTTGGTTATCTAAACACAAATCCATTTACGAACCAATTTGTTATGGCATTTGATATAGAAAAAATGTGAGCGATGGCAGAGCAGGACCAAAACCATGAAATACTGCCTTTATTATGCCCTAAATTAGTATAGGAAAGGTATAGTCACTTTGAGTCTAACAGTGTATTCAAATAGAGTAACAGTTTTTAGGCTAGGTATTCTCATTTGGTAAATCAATGGTGGATTCCATACGGATCTCTGAGGAAGGCCCCCATCAGGTGAATCATTTAACGAAAATCATTACGGTAAATGATCTAAATGCCCAAATTTCTTTCTTTGATAGAACTAGGTATGCAATACAGGAAAATCCCTACCAATATAGGTATTTCTCAAACCCTAATACTAGAGCCATTTAGCTAAATAATCAAACCCTAAGATATGCCTCTCCTAAAGCTTTATCTAGGGAACCACCATGAAGAATAGCCCATACTAATCAAATAACCAAGAATGAATGGTGTCCTTATAAACAAAATGCCCAGAGGTTTAAGAATTCTAAGAATGGGATTATTGGCTGAACTAAAAACCCCAAAAAAGATACCTTTGAGTTACCCACATTTAATCAGTTCAGTCATCTCCAGATAGAGAATAGCATAGATAAAACTAGAACTGTGCCCTACACTCCGCCACATAGATAAAAACCACATAGAAGAAACCCAACAGACACATTATTGTCTAAGAAACATTATAGTGGGATGGTATCCCCTTCTCATAATATGGGAGATATTTCTAATGATGGGTTATTCTCTCCACTACATCGAAGATTCACGAAATGAATTAACCCTAATACTTATGTGAAAGACCTAATTATCAAAGGTAATATTACTTTCACAAATGGCTTGATGAATCATTGTGCAACTTTAGGGATTTACAGGAAATGGTATGGCCATGGGTTGGAAGATTATGGTTTAAAGAAACCCTTGGGGAATAGGTAAGTATGAATTCTCTAGCTAATAACTATTTTTTCTAGAATGCGAAGATGCTTTTGTTAAAAATAGATTATTGTCTGATGATCACATGTATCATTTAGGGCACGCAGTCAAATTTATAAAATGGAAGCCTAATTTTAAATCTAGTATGTTTGATTGCATCTTTGTACCTAGATGGATAAAAATCCCAAACATGCCTATGGAACTTATACATAGTGAAATTATAACACAAATTGGTGGTAACCTAGGAAGATTGATAGGTTTATAACTAAACCTTCTTAATTCATCAGAAATTAAAATGTTGATACAAAAGGATGATAGGAATGAATGCCTATGCCATATCAAATTTGAGGCTAACCAAATAACATATCAGTTTAAACCAGAATACTTTAATGGGAATATTTATCATAAAATATGGCTTAATCCTCGCCATGATATTAAAAGCAATATAATAGATTATACTACGAACCTTAAGGATTTTTTTTAAATTTGAAGATGATTTTTTGTCATCCCTAATTCCTATCCTTATTGAAGAAGGTGAAATATGTTTGTATCCCATATTTCCACAATCTATGGATATCACTCCTAAAGTGACCTTTTTGGATTGTGGTGGTTTTTCTATTACTAATGTATCATATTGGAACAAGAAAACTAAGGATCATTTGACTCAAGATGAGTTTAGATATAATATCTCACATAATATGAAAGTAAATCATGAAGCTAATTATGTAGAAAAAAAAACCAAGCATAAAATAGTCAACAATGGTATTATGATAGATCTGTATGATAATACAAGAGTCTTGATAGATAGCGATTATATCAGCAGAAAAAATTGGAATTCTGAAAATACTATTAAAAATACAATAATAAAGACTAAAAAATCTCGAGTTAAGAAACAATTTATGTCGGGTTTATGTAGTATGACACCTTATAAGGATCCAATATCTACTGATGAGGATCTAGTGGATATATATGATGAAGAAACCAGTGATGTAGAGGAAAAAAATAGACTAAAAACTAAATGGAATAAGACAAAAACATAACAATAGCAGATATTATTCAATATTAAAATGATATGATAGAGGAACTAGTGAGAATGAATGATATATGCAAATATGCTCTTATCACTAATGACAGTTATGGAATGGAACATGAATGTAACCAAAAAAGGGTCCTTAATCCTAAGCCATTACAATTTATCCCTAAATAGATAGCGGATGGTGTTGGAATAAACAATAAGGAAAAATAGGGAATTTTTAATTTTAATATAGACAATGGGTTTAAGGAAGATCTAGATGAGAGTGAAATGGGAGAAATTAATGATTTCTTAGTACTAAACCATGATTTTGAGGATATGCTCATCCTCAAAGTTATAGAATCAATGAGTGAAAGAAACTTAGACCTAGGTTCTAATTTGGCTCATGAAACTAAGAGCAGTAAGGATAGGAAATTAGGCATAGCTCTCTCCTATGTCAGGAAGGAGAATCTAGATTACCCAAAATAGTCACTTAAAAGGGGTAGGAAATCCCTTAAAGAATTAAGATGAAAGGATAGATAAGCTTTAGGATAGGTCAAAATCACATTTATTTTGAATGCAGGGAAGGGGAAGGACCTTCCCAAGGTGCCATGAAAATAATTTCATGGAATGCTAGGGGTTTAAATGCCCCTATCAAACAATGCCTTCTTAAGAGAGGCTTAACTTCTCTAGAGGCACATCTTTTTTTAATACAAGAATCTAAACTAGGAGAGGAGGGGTACACTAATTTAAGTCAAAATTTAGGAATATGGGAGGTTAAAGGTGTGGATTTAGAAGGAGAATATAGAGGACTTGCCTTTATATGGAATCCAAGGTTTATCTCTCCAACCTTCTTAGCCTCCAACTCTCAGTGGATGATGGCCAAGATCAAAAAATTTAGTAGTAGTTTAGAATTTATTATTATTAATATATATGGACCAAAATTCCTTCATGAAAAAAGAATAGTATGGAAGGAAATTGAAAATTTCATTCAAAATTATCCAAATATGAATATTTTTCTAGGAGGGGATTTTAATTCTATCTTAGATATAAGAGAAAAATCGGGTGGCTCTAAGAGTATTAATCAAACAATGATAGAATTTAAGGAGTGGATACAGATGATCAATGGGATAGATCTTCCCTTAGATAATGGTTCATATACTTATCAAATAGGAGAATTAGAACTGAATTGATTACTGAGAAATTAGACAGGATTTCCACTTCCATAATAGAAGAACCTATATTTGAATATTTTAGAAATAAAGTTGAACAGACTATTAAGATTAGGAAAGTAAACCCATCAATGGACCTAGATAGAATAATTTGGTCCAAATCCAAAAATGGGGAATATAGAACTAAATGTGGTTATAAATATTTGTGTAAAGAAGAAAAAACTGAGACAACACTACCTATAGACTTATGCTGGAGAAAACATTATTTTCCCAAGGCTAGAATGTTTACATGGGGTGCAGTTCAGTATAGGATTTTGATAGTAGAATGGTTTGAAAAATTAGGGTATAATGGACCATCGAGATGTGTTTTCTGTGAGAGAGAGTGTGAGTCTATAGATCATCTTTTTATGAACTATGATTATTCATACAAGTTTTGGGCATGGTTGGCCAATAAGCTAAGATGGAAAACTACATCCTCCAAAAAATTGGTGGATATCCTCACATCATCGCCAAGGAGAATGGACTCTAGATTGTATGGGAAGATATGGAATATAGTGCCATCCATAATAATATTGTAATTATGGAAGGAGAGGAATAGAAGAATATTTAAAGATAAAAAATGGACATAGACCAACTATTAATATAAAATTGAAGCAAGTATAGTAGAGGTAGTGAACAATCGTAATATGATAGGAAGGAGAAATATGGTTTTTTCCCACTACGATGAAAAAATGTGAAAACTATGGTATGGATTAAAGATTCCTCCCTTTATAGGCCAAAATAATGTGGATAAGGAAGCTTTAAGGTGTAATTATGGTGCAGGAGCACACCTAGGTTAACCTCCTTGTTTTAATAATTTTTGGCTTGTACTTGACATTAGCCAAGTCAAGATAGTTAGGTTTATTTTAGACCTTAGAAGGTCTTTGCAATGTGGGCTAGGTGAGTTAGTCATTAGGACTAAGGTCACAACAATAGCCATTGTTAGTAGTTTTTCATTTTATTAGGCTTAGTTTCTAAATGATGGATTTGAGTCATGAATGTGTCCTAAACACATAAATGAGGACATAGAGATGCCTTAAGGTATTTAATGATATTGGATCCTCAAAATGAAGAGTTTAGAGGTCCTATAAATGAGGAAAGTGGCATAAAAGGAAAGATGCCAAAAGTTGCTAAATTGTTGTCATGACAACATTTGCAATTATTGCAAATGTTGCATGCAACACGATTACCTTGGATCTCCCTACAAAATAGGAATGGGGAATTAACCAACAAGGCCTAGAATGATGGAAGAAGGCATCTAATGCATAGAGAGACTTGAATCTCACCAATCAGTCATTCATTGTAATAAGTTTGAAAGAGTAATACAGTCTGCAATTCTTTGTTTTCATAAATCCTGAGTATTTCCTTGTGAAAGTGATACCTTATGGATTGAAAGCTTTGAAATAATGCCTATTTTGTGTTATTATGATGGTTTAGAGTGTTTTTCATTTAGTAGTCAAGTTTCTTTGTGGTCGTTTAAGGTCTTGTATAAATTGTTTTGTGTTTAGAGAGTCTACTGGTCCTGTCTTGAATAGTCAGTCTAGTCATGGCTCCCCCTTGAAATTTATCCATGGGAAAACCCTAAGGATGGATGGAAATTTTAGGGGAGTTAGTAGTGTACATGTGTTTAGGATTAGGATTCTTATAAAGATGGAGAGCTATTTTTACTACTAATCCCTAGGTGAGCTGACAGTGCCCGGTTAGTGGTTTAGGATAGAAGAATTGACATGTTTCATACAGGGGAAGAAAGTACTGTACAGACTAAGTATAGTTTCGATTAGGTTTTAGTCATACCTTAACATGTTGTGATGGTTCAGTTCATACCAATCACTTAGACCAAGTTTTGAACAATTTTTCAATTAAGTTGCAGACAGTCCTATAAATTAGGCCTATTAGCCCTATTGGACCTAGATTGTAGGAACCCTATGTACGGTTGACTTAGGGAACTAAAACCTTAAAAATATCTTGTAAAAGGATAAAGGGTCTCTAGATATGGTCTTAGATTTTCAGGTTCTTTGGAAAAAATTTACAAGAAATAGGAAAAGGTCACTATGAAAGGCTACAAGGAAACACGCTCTATTAGGCCTCTTTGATACTAAAGTTGGAACTCGATTGCAAAGAGTTAAGATATCCTCCAAAATGGATTCAAGTGGGATTAGATGGAATATCTACATGATCATGGACACCCCTCCATTTATTCATGGATGTTAGAATGGATTTGACACTTGGATCCTTCTAAGTGTAGGAGAGGAAGTGAAGTAACTACTAGGGTGTTAGTCTTTCAAAGGTGAAGAAAAAGTGTGAGACTCTTGGAGAAGAGTTGGATTAGGACTTAGTTGATCACCTAAGCCTAATAAGGACCTAGAGGATATTAGGATCCTTGAAGAAGACAAAGAATATTAATTGTGCAAGCAAGCCATTGGAACACTTACATCATATTGGTATCAGAGCCAAGTTAAAGATCGGGCTTGTGGTGGATGTTTTAGCCTACTAAATGAGTTGGAGAGAATACACCATTTGGATCAGTAGAAGACAAAGCCATGGTGAATAATTCTGAGTTAGCCAAAAAGGTGGATGAGAAAGAAGAAGACAACAAGTTGTTAAGAGAAAGGTTGTCTCAAATGGAGCAACTCTTGGGAGAAGTCCAAGACAAAGTTGAGAAGATGAAAGCTAAGATAGATCAGAAAGAAGAATAAGAAGCAAGGGAAAAGGGAGTGTATATAGAAGAGGAAGTTCCAACCCCTAACCTTTTTAGTGATCAAGAACCCTTCTTAAAGGCATTGAAGGCCTTAAGTGGCAAAGCTTTAGAGGGTGTACCACTTTTTAGTGGACAAATGGATCCAGATTCAGTTGTGGATTGGATTGATAGTATAGAGAACCATTTCAAATGTGATGGTATCACAAAGGCCCAAAAATTGAATGTGGCCAAGTCAAGGTTGAGAGGATCAGCTCTCACATGGTGGAAGTTTGTCCAAACTAAGAGGGAGAAAGAAGGAAAGAGTCCTATAGTTTCATGGAAGGGAATGGTGACTAAAGTCAAGCAAACTTACTTACCTGATGATTATGAGGTTCAGCTGTATAGGAGAAGACACAATCTTAGACAAAAATATTTTGATGTCCAAGCATACACCGAAGAGTTCCAAAAGTTTTCCTTAAGGTCACAAGTGGTGTAAGATGAAAGCATCAAGCTAGCTAGATACTTGAATGGACTCAAGTGGTCTATCTAAGAAGACATGAGTCTTGTGAACTTCAAAACCATTCACCAATGTTATCAAATGGCCTTGAACATAGAGGATAAATTCAAAAGAAAGAAAGAGAAAACCTCCAAAGGAAGAGGTAGAGGAAGGGATAATAGAGGAACAAGAGGTGTCTATGGTGGAAGAATTTTAGAGTCAAGGACACAAGGAGAAGTCAAGTACACTGAGCAACAAGAGGGAAGTTCTAGTAGAGGTGGAAGAAGAAGGAACTCAAGTTTCAAAGGTAGAAGTGGTGGACAAGGAAGAGGCAATTATTTTCCAATATGAAATGTTACCATTGCAACCAAATGGGACACCCTGCCTATAGGTGTCTAGAAAAGGGTAGTACTTCTTAAGGAGGTAACAAGAGAACTAATTTAGTTCATGAAGAGACAAATGTAGCAGAGACACACTCTGAGGTACCACTAAATTCTAAATAAGGTGAGAACCTCATGATGAGGAGAAAATTGATCAAGGAACCAGTCAAGGAGGAGCCAAGCCAAAGGAGGTCTCTATTCAGAATCAAATGTAAGGTGATGGGAAAATTATGTAGAGTCATTGTAGACTCAGGTTCTACTAACAACATTGTGTTAGAGGAAGCAGTCAGCAAGTTAGGCATGACAAGGATACCTCATACCCATCCTTACAAGGTCACATGGCTCAATAAGGGATAGCATGTATTAGTCAATGAGAAAGCATGGGTAGAGTTCTCTATAGGTAGATATAAGGACAAGGTTCTATGTGATGTGCTGCCCATGGATGCATGTCATTTTATCCTAGGCAGGCCATGGAAATTTTACCACCAAGCTATCCATGATGGAGTGAAGAACTCCTATACATTCAAGAAGGATAAAGTAACTTTCAAAATCCAATCATTTTTAGAATATGCAGATGTCAAGACAGCAGGTCCTAATGTGGTTATGGTGGGTGAGAAAGAATTCATAGAAACCATGGAATAAGGAGAAGGAGTTGGCTATGCATTGGTGCTAAGACCAAGAGAAAGGAATGAAGAAAAAGGAGAAGAGAAATCAGAGATACCTAAGGAGATACAGAGTATGTTGCAGACTTATGAAGGCATAGTAAGTGATGGACAACCATCAGCATTACCCACCTACAAGAGCCATAATTCATAGGATAGACTTCATACCCGGAGCTACCTTTCCTAATAAGGTAGCCTACAAGATGATACCTCAACAAAATGAGGAAATTGCTAGGCAAATAGAAGAACTCCATAACCAAGGCCTTATCAAGAAAAGTATTAGCCCTTGCACAGTACCTACTATCCTAGAACCAAAGAAAGGAGGAACATGGAGACTTTGTACTGATTCAAGAGCCATAAATAGGATAACCGTTAGGTATAGGTTTCCCATACCTAGGATTGAGGACCTAATGGATTGTCTAGGTGAAGCTAAGTATTTTAGTAAGATAGACTTGAAGAGTGGCTATCACCAAATTAGGATACATAAGGGAGATGAATGGAAGACAAGATTCAAAACCAATGAAGGTTTGTATGAATGGCTTGTCATGCCATTTGGACTATCTAATGCCCCCTCCACATTCATGAGGCTCATGAATGAAGTCCTCAAAGACTACATTGGTAAATTTGTAGTAGTATATCTTGATGATATATTGATTTATAGTAGGACAAGAGAGGAGCATCTTCAACACCTTGAGACTATCTTCAAGAAGCTACATGAAGAGAAGTTGATGATTAACTTGGAGAAATGTGAGTTCATCAAAATAGAGCTAGTGTACCATGGGTTTGTTCTCTCTCAGGGAAATTTGAAAATGGACAAGAGTAAATTGGAAGCCATCATGAATTGGCCTACTCCAAGATCAGCAACAAAGTTAAGAAGTTTTCATGGCCATTCTTAGTATTATAGGAAGTTTATAAGGCAATTTAGTGTTATTTGTGCTCCCATGTTGGACATAACAAAAGGAGGAATGAAGACAAGGTTTGTATGGATGAACAAGCCATTAAGAGCTTTGAGTTATTGAAAGAAAATATTTCTACCCAACCTATCCTAGTCTTTCCAAGCTTTGAGAAGCTTTTCACCATTGAGTGTGATGCACGCAACATAGCTATTGCAGTTGTCCTAAGACAAGAGGGTAGACCAGTAGCATTTCATTCAGAGAAGTTGAGTGAAGCAAAGAAGAAGTATTATTCTTATGATCCTGAGTTGTATGCATTGGTTCAAGCTTTGAGAAAGTGGAGGCACTATTTTTTTCCCAAGGAGTTCATTGTCTATTCAGAAAACTAAGCTTTAAGTTTTCTAAATTCTCAAGAGAAGTTGAGCCACAAGCACATGAAATGGGTGGAATACTTACAAGCTTATACCTTTAATATAAAACACAAGAAAGGTGTCCTTAATAAGGTGGTAGATGCATTGTCTAGAAGATCTCTTACCATCCAAGAGATTCATTTGAAGAGCATGGGAATAGATCATTTCAAATATCTATATGTTGATGATGAGGATTTTGCAAACATTTATAAGGTATGTGCTAAATACAAGAACCATTTTCATAGTAAGTATGTTGAATACACTTTGCAAAGTAATCTTTTGTTCAAGGTAAATTAGTTATGTGTCCCTAGAGGCTCTATTAGGGAGAATATGATTCAAGAAAAGCACAATGGTGCATTGAGTGGTCACTTTGGGATCACTAAGACCCAAGAACTTGTTCAAAGGTTCTACTATTGGCTGAGAATGAACCTTGATGTTAAGAGGTATGTGGAGAATTGCATTGTATGTCAAAGAGCGAAGGGTACTTCTTCAAATTCTGGTCTTTACCAACCACTACCCATTCCCACTAGACCTTGGGATTGCTTGAGCATGGATTTTGTAGTTGGGTTACCCAAGACAAGACAAGGCATGGATAGTGTTTATGTAGTTGTGGATAGGTTTAGTAAGATGGCTCACTTTGTGTCATGTAAGACAACTCATGATGCCAGCCAAATAGCCTCTCTCTTCTTCAGAAAAATAGTAAGAATCCATGGGCTACCTAAGAGAATTGTGTCTGATAGAGACACCAAATTTATGAGTCATTTTTGGAAGACTCTTTGGCAAAGATTAGGCACTAATTTATCCTTCGGGTCTGCCTACCATCCCCAAACTGATGGTCATACTGAAGTGGTGAATAGAAGCCTTGTAAATCCACTAAGGTACTTGACAAAGGAGTACAGACAACAATGGGATCAATTGATTGGACGGGCTGACTATGCCTACAATGACACCATCAATAGATCAATAGGGAAGAGCCCCTTTGAGATAGTATATGGATTGCATCCTAGAGGAGTCTATGAGTTGAGAGACTTGAAGGATGGAGTGAAGGGAAGTGGATATGTAGATGACTTTGCTAGTGCAATGTAAGAAATAAATGATACAGTATGGAAAACTCTAACAGAGAACACCTTGAAACATAAAGCAAAGATTGATGAGAGTAGAAGAACATATCAGTTCAATGTGGGTGACTTGGTGATGGTACATCTAAAAAAATCAAGACTTCAAAAAGGAGGCCATCACAAGTTGTAGATGAGAAGGATAGGTCCCTTTCCTATCTTGGCTAAGTATGGTGAAAATGCATTCAAAGTTGAGCTCTCAAAAGATAGTGGACTGTCACCTATTTTTAATATTACAGACTTAGTCCATTAAAAATGACCACAACAAGATATGGATCAGATTCTCCAAGAAGTAATCAAGGATGTGGAAGATTTACAATTACCCTTTGCTACAGTCACAGGAGTTGACAGTATACTAGATACTAGAATCTACAAAAAGACAAGAACCAAAGAGTATAAGGAACACTTGATCAAAAGACATGATCAAACCAATACTAATGTAGTATGGATTAAATAATTAGAGTTCAATAATATGGTGATTGATCCAAGCATCCTCAATAAAAGGGTGGATTGAACTTTTTCTTTTGGGGAGGATGGTGCAGGAGCACACCTAGGCTAACCTCCATGTTTTAATCATTTTTGGCTTGTACTTGACATTGGCCAAGTCAAGATAGTTAGGTTTATTTTAGACCTTAGAAGGTCTTTGCAATGTGGGCTAGGTGAGTTATTCATTAGGACTAAGGTCACAACAATAGCCATTGTTAGTAGTTTTTCATTTTATTAGGCTTAGTTGCTAAATGATGGATTTGAGTCATGAATGTGTCCTAAACACATAAATGAGGAAATAGAGATGCCTTAAGTTCTTTAATGATCTTATATCCTTAAATGAAGAGGTTAGAGGTCCTAGAAATGAGGAAAGTGGCATAAAAGGAAAGATGCCAAAAGTTGTTAAATTGTTGTCATGACAACATTTGCAATTATTGCAAATGTTGCATGCAACACGGTTACCTTGGGTCCCCCCTACAAACTAGGAATGGGGAATTGACCAACAAGGCCTAGAATTATGGAAGAAGGCATCTAATGCATAGAGAGACTCAAATATCATTAGTCAGTCATTCATTGTAACAAGTTTGAAAGAGTAATACAATCTGCAATTCTGTGTTTTCAGAAATCCCAAGCATTTCCTTTTGATAGTGATACCTTATGGATTGAAAGCTTCAAAATAATTCCTTTTTTGTGTTCTTAGTATAGTTTGGATTGTATTTCATTTAGTATTCAAGTTCCTTTGTGGTCGTTTAAGGTCTTGTATAAATTGTTTTGTGTTTAGAGAGTCTACTGGTCCTGTCTTGACCAGTCAGTCTAGTCATGGCTCCCCCTTGAAATCTAGTCATGGGAAAACCCTGAGGATGGATGGAAATGTTAGGGGAGTCAATAGTGTACATATGTTTAGGATTAGGAGTCTTAGAATGATGGAGAGATATTTTTACTACTAAGCCCTAGGTGAGCTGACAGTTTAGGATAGAAGAATTGACATGTTTCATACAGGGGAAGAAAGTATTGTATGGAATAAGTACAGTTCCAGTTAGGTTTTAGTCATACCTTAACATGTTGTGATGTTCAAGTTCATACCAATCACTGAGACCAAGTTTTGAACAAGTTTTCAATTAAGTTGCAGACAGTCCTAGAAATTAGGCCTATTAGCCCTATTGGACCTAGATTGTAGGTACCCTATATACGGATGACTTAGGGAACTAAAACCTTAAAAATATCTTGTAAAAGGATAAATCCTATCTGGATATGGTCTTACATTTTTAGGTTCTTTGGAAAATTTTTACAAGAAATAGGAAAAGGTCACTGTGAAAGGCTACAAGGAAACAAGCTCTATTAGGCCTCTTTGAGACTAAAGTTGGAACTCGATTGCAAAGAGTTAAGAGATCCTCCAAAATGGAGTCAAGTGGGATTAGATGGACGATCTACATGATGATGGACACCCTTGCATTGATTCATGGATGTTATAATGGAATTGACACTTGGATCCTTTTAAGTGTAGGGGAGGAAGTGAAGTAAATACTAGGGTGTTAGTCTTTCAAATGTGAAGCACAAGTGTGAGACTCTTGGAGAAGAGTGGGATTAGGACTTAGTTGATCACCTAAGCCTAATAAGGACCTAGAGGAGTTTAAGATCCTTGAAGAAGAAAAATAAGATATTCTTAGTTAATTTTGCAAGCAAGCCATTGGAACACTTACATCAAATTGCATATGGAGACCCCCCACGAATGGTTGGGTCAGATTAAACTTTGATGGGGCTTATAAAGGAAACCCAGGTAAAGAAGGAGTGGGATGATGCATTCATGACAAATTTGGGAAATTGATTTCCTCCAAATCAGTTTTCTTAGGTTTAGAAACCAATAATGAGGCAGAAGGTAGTGCCCTAATAGAAGGGTTATTGATGTGCAAAAAACTGAATCTAGATAAAATAGAGACAGAAGGGGATTCAACATTGATTATTAATTCCATCAGAACCAGAAGTACACAAAATTGGACACTTAATTGGTTAATTAAGAGAGGTTTAAACATATTAACATTAATCAAACAATATACTATTAATCATACTTATAGAGAGGGTAACCAAACAGCTGATCTTCTAGCCAATAGAGGGGCAGAGGGTAGGAATGAAGAAATAATAGTGGGAACACACCAAGAAGTATAGGCATAAAATTAGAAAGAAACTTAGAATAAAGGAATCTGGATCTCATAAGGAAAGGAAACCCTTATTGACAAAGATAGTAGAATCATTGATAAAAACAAAAAAGATAATTATTAAGGCAACGGAGAATTAAGGGTAGGTTTTTTCTTATAGTGAGACACAGCATAAGATATTCAATGATATAAATAAGAGTGATGGAAAGGAATCGACGGAGATATAGAAGACCAATCATTTCATTTCTATACTAGCAATAATGAAGGATAATCTTAAGTAGGGTTATATAAGGAAACTAGGTATCAATATGAGATAAGGCTAGCGGGAAAGAAAATCAAATGGCTACAACAATTAAACTGAGGTGTACTAACTCTCAGATGGCCTTCGATGGAAAGATTACTCTTAAAAGGATTAAAAAGATGATGCATGTTACTTATGATATAACTATTAGGGTTGTTTATATTATTATAGGGAGTGAATACATTGAAAATGATAATAGTCACAGGGTTAACTCAGACATCCCAGCGACGTTTATTACTTCAGCTCTACATGCAGATCTTGACATTCGGGATATTGGGAGGTTATGTAGGAAAAAATTTTAAAGGAAATATATTGTTGACCTTGGTAAGGTAATTTCTAGTATTAGAGATGATTTAACAATTCCTAAACCAAGGGATTATCAGCATTACAGAGGAGTTGAGAGAAACACTCTATCTTTTCCCATAATGATGGTTGAGGACAGAAATAGGTATATTCCAAAGCTATCAGCCATAAGAAGGAATCTAGGTTTTTTTTTTACCTTTATGCATATAAGAATCACCAAAGAACTAGACCGGTTTGATAAATTTGTGATAGAGGATAAAGTGGGACTGTGTATTCATTATGATAAAATGTATGAAGAAGAATGAATAATAATTTTGTTAATAATCCTACTATATTATAAATCTAGCAATTAAAAGAATGACATTTATAAAGGGAAAATAAACAATCATTTATGATTTAATGATATATAGGACATATGTATGTGTTAATATGAGGCAATACTACATATTCATATATGGATATGTTTTCATATAGGTGGGAAGTTATAAATGGGTCTTTATTTTCTCACTATGAATGATAGATGAAATTAGCATATATATAAGCATGGACTCTTGGAATGAGTGAAGCAAAAATAGTAGATGATAATAAATAAATCTCAATAATGATAATAAATGAATAATGATAAAGATAGTAATCATGACACCTTCAAAAACTATGGTTAATATATATTAAAATCATACAAAGAGTAAATTTTGTAGAAGAATAGATGAAAGAATCATTAAATAAGGGAATAAACTACTCTCACATATCCAATCATCATGAGATCACAATTATTATGATAGCTAAATAGTAATTATTGTGCAATAAATAGATGTGATGGAACTACTGAGTTATGGAGAATTAAATTGGGCATAATTTTTGTTGAAATCACACTAAAGTCTATAAAGGGAATAGGGTAGCCTTCATTTGAACCGACATAATCAATAGATCAAAGGTAAGTTGTAGAATAGTGCATTACTTTTGTGAATTTCTCTTAAAACATATAGACTAATCAACGGTGTTTTACAGATATGTATACCAAAGTGTGGACATTTCATATCAAACAGACCCGAGACATGGCCTTTTTGGGTAAAATAATGCCAGAACGGTGGAAACAAATCCTTAAACCCATGGATGATTTGGCAAGAAGGTCTATGGAATAGGTGATAGGTGATGCAAATTATGACTATACTTTTACAATGCGTACTAATGGAGACATTGTAGGGGTTTTTATTTCATGTATGTTAAGAGCTGGGTATACAAAGGAGGAAAACATAGAATTGAGTAGGAAGATCTTTATAGGTAAAATCTTGCGGGTTTGTAGGCAGTAGTAAGTAGTATTAATTTCAGACAAATGGTTCCATATCCCAAGGAGTATATGAAAGCAACCATAGGGAGTCTTGAACATGATGGTAGGGTAAGTCGCTGACCATGCTTGGTGTTTAAGGATTTTGAAACCTTTGATAATAATTGGCAGGAGGTCAAAATAAATCTCCACTTTCTAGTTGTATGGAAACATGTAAGGAGTGAAACAGAGCCCAACTGGCTCTATCAGTATTTTGAAGTGGAGGGCTTTAGTGTAATATCCCCACTAGGGAACCCATAAGGAATCAGGTCTTTTGACCGAAAATTGCAACTAACAATTTTTATTTTTATTTTCTAACATTACATAATTAATACATTCGTAATTATCTTCCTTGAGGTTCCCTTAATGAATTCATTTAGTAACATTTTTACATTACTTATCCAAATTGAATTTCATTTCTTTTCTTTACTTTCACATTTCATAACTTAAGAGATAGGGTAAAAAAAATAACATTTCATTTATAATTATATATCAATTTTATTTCTCTTTCCTGCAAATTGAAATAGTTATTCTTACAGATTACATTTTAACCTTAGCATAATAAACATTTCCTTTTATTTCAACATAGGAGAGATAGAGAGAGTAATTCAATATTTACAATTTACATTTCAACTTTGATCTTTCAAATAATATCCCTTAAAATAAACCCTAGAACTATCCCTCCCAATTACATTGCTTTGATTTATAATTACATTTTCCTGATAATGAGTATCATTACAATAGTAAGTACAAAAATGGCCTGAAGGCATTACAACATATCTTTACATCTTTCTTTTAGTAACAATGATAATAGAAAGGTCTTCATTAATGCATAGAATAGAACACATCCAAGTCATGAACCACGAATAGGACCTCAAAAGATTTTTGCCAACCAACCATGTGAAACTAGTGAAGTTTCACCCCCCATGCTAGGAGATAGAACCAAGATACTCACAAGGCCCTAAGCATTCTAAAGTTTCACAAACACTCACTAGAGAACAAATACAAAACATTACAAGATATCACATTACTAATCACAAGGGTTAGGTTTCTAGCATACCCTCTAGGTGAGTGTCATCACATATCTGGTATTTTGGGATCCTCCCTGGAAACTTTTTAACCCTGGTACCCCCTTTCTCAATATGGATCCTCCCTAGAAGTTACCCATGGTCCCGGTACTCCAACAGGAATATGTGGCCATTAATATATTTTGTTTCCCCCCTTTCCCATAATTCATTATTAAGACATCACTTGTTACTAACCCACCCATGGGATCATTTGGCCACCACTTTAGGGTTCCAAGACCTATGGTGAGCCACTCACCTAGGGTACCTAGTCCCCTACCCAAACACACAAACCATGAAAACATCAAGTACTTTCAAAATGTCCATCTCACAGGTCTAGGGAACCCTCTGGTGCTCTCAGGCCACCCAAATGAGTCCTAGCCTTATATTATGGATTCTATCATAAGACAAGTACTAAAATCACATGAGTAACATCTTATAATTCCAAAAAAAAACATGTATAAACATTCATAAGGTACAACATATAACTTTCCACGTGCATTAACATCATGTTCCATAACTTGTTCATAAATCTAGGGAACCCTCATGTGCCTGAAATTTGGCTAAGCCTGAATTTTTTTTTAAAATCCCCAAAAAACTAAAATTTGCATCTTAACTCCTATGAAGCTAAAACCTATCTCAAACATCTTGAAAGGTATTTATACAAATATAACTTAAATTATTAAATGTATCAGAATTATACTTAAATGTTATATTTGTATAAATCTTGGATTCATAGTAGAACTACTATGTGTGAATATGTTGAAGAGATATATTATGTATTGTTATTGTTTTCTTTTTTCATTTAGGTTTAATGGCGTAAAATGTATAATTTTGGTTCTTGTCACCCGAGCGGAAAGAACAGAAAAATGATAGTGACAGGAAATCTGTGTCAACTGGCAATAACAAGATACAAACTCATCTTCATAACAGCAAAGAATAAAAAAAAGGTTGTTGAAACGATTAATAAATTTTAGTAATTTGACAAGTATTATTTATTTTATGATGTCTACTTTCATAATTCATTCCTTAGATCGAGTTTACATAACATAGCATATGTTTACAAAAAAATTGGTTACACATTCTATTTAAATGACCAGTTGATTAGTAATCAGCTGTGTAGTGATTATTTGATAGTGGAACGTATGCACATTTTTATTCGATTTGAAACAATATCTCTAGAATAAAGTGGAAAATAATAAAGTTGAAGTTAGAGTTTATTGTTTTGTAATAATTTGAACTCTCATAACACAAACAACATTCGTATAAAAGAAATGATAAAAGGAATGATCACATTTTCCTGGTTGTAATATTTTTAAACAACTAAATAAAAATATATATATTCCTATCATCACACTAATATGAAAACACTTATGAATAATTCAAAAAAAATAGTCACACACATACAGGAAGAAGTAAACTCTTCCGGATCTAGATCCTACCTGGAGTCTTATAGAGAAACCTCACAATGGGTGCAGCACACCCCTACAATACCTCCAAGCTTGAGTGAGATGGTAGCCTCCTGGTAGAGTCTCATCTAGAAACCAAACCTCTCTTCCTTACTCAGAAAAATTTCCCAAATGTACTCATAGAAAGATGATCAATAAAACACAGAGAGAGAAAATTTCTACCAAATGACTTCTGAAACCAATTTGCAATAATTACCATGTTTTTTCTTTCAAAATTTCTCCTCCCCCAAATTTCTCCAAACTCATTTGATTTATCCTCCAACTATATGGTTGGCGGAGTTTCTTTATGGGAAGAAACTTCTCCAACTTCCATAGTTGGTTGGAAAAAATCAAACCAACATTCCCATAAACACATAATAAAGTTTCTTAATAAATTTAATTAAAATAGCCTCCCAAGAAACTTATAACAAGAAGATTAAACATAAATCTTTCAAGAAAAATACATAGCCCACTTGGAATCAAACTATCCTAACTTCTAGGAGGTCTTGAGTTCAATTCCCTCCTAGATAGATATTTTTACCAATAGGAGCTTCCTTTCATTATCTTTTATTATTATTTTTACTTTTATTCAATATATTTTATTAAACATCAAAATACCCTTGAACAAACAAATAAAACACACACAAGTAATAATATGTATATATGCAGAGGTATATGTGTGTGCACCCACATATATGTATACATATATAATGTACATTTAATAATAACACAGATATAAACTAATTATATATATACGCTTTATACCAGAAATCCTACCAACATCGTAACATAAACCACGGGATAACATCATAAGACTACATTCATATTCCCCGACTAGGGTAACCTCCTAACATAAACTAAGTCCATGGGTAACCTTTAGAGTATCTTGGTTAAATACCACACAATAACAGTTCAAGGATTTTGAAGGCATGATCAGACTTGAGTAGCCAGGTGGAGACGATGCCTGGTACCTGTATCCTGCATCACCAACCAATATATATATATATATATATATATATATATATATATATATATATATATATATATATATA
>MU227423.1:445498-471019 GCA_018584345.1 Thuja plicata
TATATATATATATATATATATAAACAGACAGTGGAAAACAAGGAGGGAGAGTGTGACATTGTATAGACCTCCCGTAGGAGTAACTATGACTCCCCCTCCTCATCCTACACTCACATCAACTAGTAAACATCAAATCATAATGGGTTCAGTAGTGTTAGATCATAATATAAATATCATAACATAAATCAATGTAAAACATTTCACTAATAGTTCATTTCTAACCATTCATTATTAAATTCTAACTCATTTAATATTTCCAAATAAACTACAGTAACCAAATACATAGATATGCTCAAATGTCTCATAAAATTCTAACTAAATAGTGATCATAGTCCAAACATATAATCCAAAGTGTCAAAGCAATAATCTTTTCAGTCTAACATAGGAAGATGCTAGGGTGGGCATTACATCCTCTCCCCCTAGGGTTACGTATACTCCTAGAATCCTACAAATAAGTATGGATTCGCAGATCTGAGTCTGCTAGCATCCTCCCAAGTAGCGGAGGTCTCATCACTGGGGTCCCATTAGACCCTTACCTACTCTATGTTGCAACCCCTGAGGGTCAAAGTCTACTGCTAGAGTATACGTACTAGCTCCAAAGCTAGCTTCCCATCCTCTACCTATAAAGTTTTCCAATCCAAAACATAGGTCAAATCAGGAATATACTCTCTAAGTAAAGATATGTGAAATACATCATGCACACATGCAAGGCTAGGCTATAGGGTGAGTCAATAAGAAATCAGTCCTATCCTCTCAAGGATCTCAAATGGACCCACAAATCTTGGTACCAACTTAGAACCTTTTCCAAAAAAAAATAGGGCTCTTATGTGGGTAGACTCTTAGAAACACCTTATCTCCAATAGAAAACTACCTATCAATCCTATGATCATCAGCATACTTATTTTTCCTATCCTGAGCTATCACAAGATTCTCTCTGATCCTCTATACCTGCTGTTCCATATCCTGCAACATCTTGGGGCCAAGTACTACTCTATCCTCTAAGCGATCCCAACTCAGAGGGGTATGACAAGGATGACCACAAAGAGCCTGAAATGGTGACATCCCCAAAGAACTATGATAACCATTATTGTATGAGAAATACACTAGGTATAAATAATATTCCCAATGGTTTTGTCTATCCATCACATACATCCTAAGCATGTCCTCAAGAACCTGATTAACTCACTCTGTCTGACCATCGGTCTCTGGGTGATATGCTAAACTAAAATTCCACTGAGTCCCTAAAGCATGCTGCAAAGAGGTCCAAAAATCTGAAGTGAATACTGGATCTCTATAAGAGATAACCTTTCTAGGAACACCATGCAATCTAAATATATCCTTCATGAAGACTATGGCTACTGAGGTAGCAGTATAGGATGACTTCATAGGAGAGAAATGTGCTACCTTGGTTAACTTATCCATTGTGACCATGATTGTGTCATGTCTCTAATACATGACTGGTAGTCCCACAATGAAATCCATAGATATCGTATCCTATTTCTATTCAAAATTCAATTGTGGTTGAAGGAGGCATGTTGGGTGATGATGCTTGGCCTTGACCCTTTGACATTCCAAACACCTAGCCACAAAATCTGATATATCCCTCTTCATACTTGACCAAAAGTATAATTATCGCAGATCTAAATACATCTTCTTAACACCTAGATGAGTTGAATAGGGAGCACGATGTGCTTCCACCATGATGACTCTCTAAAGATCGCCTAAAAGTGGTACATAAATTTTTCCTTGTTGTCTCAGCAGTCCATCTGAATCTAGGGAATACCCTAAAAACCTTCCTTCTAAGGCCCTTCTTGTCTCAATTTCAGCTTTAACTTCTTGATACAAGGTATCTAAAGAAATTGACTGTAAGATCTGACCTCTCTAATCAGTCAAAAGGGAGAGCATAGATATCTCATGTCTCTTTCTGCTCAAAGCATCTACCACCACATTTTCCTTACCTTGGATATATCTAACCTCAAAATAATACTCACATAGGAACTCCATCCATTGACGCTGCCTGGCATTGAGATTAGGTTGATTAAATATTTATTGAAGGCTTCAGTGATCAGTGTGTAACTCAAATTGATGCCCCAATAAGAAGTGTCTCCAATGATTCAAGGCATGAATTATAGCTGCTAACTCCAAATCATGTGTGGGATAGTTAAGCTCATGGTCCTTGATCTTTCTAGACTCATAAGCAATAACTCTTCCTTCTTGCATCAATGCTACCCCTATGCCTTCCAAGGAGGCATCCGTACAAACTACAAAATTTTCATCAGGGTCAGGCACTGCCAAAATCAGGGCACTGGCCAATTTATCCTTTATGATTTGAAAAGATTTTGAACACTTCTCAGTCCAAATAAACTTCTTCCCTTTGCTTTGCAAGGAAGTGAAGGGATGAGATATTCTGGAGAATCCTTGGATGAAGCGTCTGTAGTATCTGGTTAAACCCATGAAACTACAAACCTCTGAGACATTGGTGGGGGTTGGCCATTCAACTATAGCTCTTATCTTGGTAGGATAAACTACTTTTCCTTATCTTGAGATAACATGACCAAGATACTTAACTTCAATTTGAAAGAATTCACACTTCTCCAAGTTTGCAAACAACTAATTCTCATGAAGGCATTTTAACACTTGTCAAAGATGTTTCTCATGTTCTCCTACTAACTTAGAATACACCAAAATATCATCTAGGAAAATTATGACAAATTTATCCAAGAAGGTCTTGAATACCCCATTCATAAGACTCATGAATACTGATGGTGCATTTGTGAGACCAAAAGGTCCTATGGTAAATTCATAGTGTTTATACCGAGTACGAAAAGTTGTTCGGTGAATGTCAGCTTCATGAATCCTTAACTGATGGTAACCCAACTTCAGATCAATCTTGGAAAATACCTTGGCTCCTTTCATTTGATCTAACAAATCATCAATCCTTGGAAAAGGGTATCGATTCTTAATGATTACTTTGTTGAGTTGACGATAGTCAATGCACAACCATAGTGAACTGTCCTTCTTTTTAACAAAGATAACCGGAGCTCCCCAAGGTGACACACTTGGTCTGATAAAGCCTTTTTCCAAGAGTTCTTCTAGTTGAACTATTAACTCACTCAACTCATGAGTGGTCATGCAAAAAGGAGATTTGGAGATAGGTTCAACTCCTGGCACTAGTTCTATGCGGAAATCAATATCCCTTTCAAGAGGTATTCTCAAAATCTCAGTTGGATAGACATCTACAAATTCTTGAAGTAAAGGGTGCTCAAGTATAATTTCTCTATCTTCCTTGTTAGTCAAATCATTAACTAAGACTACAAGAAGTTGGCATCCCTTTCTCATGCATTTCTTATGTTGCATAGATGATATCATCCAGAGTGAAATAGGTCATTGAATTCCAAAAATTGTATTGGGCTTACCCAAATAATCCAAGCAATGAATGAGATTTTTTCTACAATCTATCCTGGCTTCATGAGCTGTCAACCAATCCATTCCTAGGACAACCCCATATGATCCAAGAGGAATAACTTGAAGATCAACATTGGAATAGAAAGTTCCTAATCCCAAGTTGCAACCTTGAACACACAAATTTATGGTCATTTTAGCCCCTAAGGCTAGCTCTAATTTCCACTAAAATCCTTTCTCTACTACTGCTAGCCCACACTTTTCTATTAAAGACAAATTTTATGAAGGAGTTGGTTTCTCCTGAGTCAAAGAGAATAGAAATAGTTTTACCCTTTAACAAACATGAAGTTTCTATGACGGTGTTCGGGTGGTCAGCTTATCTATGTTCCACTGTGGTGAACACCCTGTGAGATTGACTGGCATCTCCTATTGGTTTTGAAACTGCTTGATTTTGATGGGTGGGGTTCATGCATTGAGGGAAATGAACTACAATGTGCCCTTGTTTTCCACAAGAATAACACCTCATGCTTCAACCAAAATTCCTTGCAGGAGGATTACTAGATTGTTGATAGCCTCCTCTGTTGAAATTCTGAGAGTTTTGGGATTGTGGAGGAGGAATCCTTTGTTGTGTCTAAAAATTCTTTAGTTCTAAGGTTTTTGAAACCTCCCATTACCTTGGTTATTATTTTGAAATTTATTCTTAGGAAAGTTTTGTCCACCTTTGAAAGAGGATTGTTGGTTCTTGGAGTTGGAATTTCCTTGATCAAAATTTCCCTTAGAACTTGATCTAGCATTGAAAGTTTGAACACTAGAGTAGCCACCTTTCCCTTTGACCTTTCTTTTGACTAGGTATGCCTTAGTGATGGCATCCCAGAGATTCTTGGGTTCTAAGACTGCTACCTCTCCTGATATTTGGTCATTCAGACCTCTGAAGAAGTGTTAGACAAGAATGGATTCATCATCTCTAAAACCTAAGAAAGGATTAAGTTCATAGAATTTTCTTTCATATTCTTCCACTGACATGTTGGCTTGCTTGAGGTGGTGAAATTAATTTTCCCTTCCCTACCTCCATTAATCAAACATGAACCGATCCTTAAATCTTTCTAGGAATAATTCCCATGAAATAGTATTAATGGTGACTTGAAGTTTGTCTTCTTCCATATGCCACCATGTAGATGAAAAATTCCTCAAATTCATAATAGCGCATTTGACCTTGACATTGCTACTAAAAGGGTGCATAGAAAAACATCTCTCAAGGTCGAACAACCAGGTTTCTGTAGTAGATCCCCCTTCATTGCCATAGAAATTGGGTACCTTGACTTTGATCAAGTTCCTCATGTGCGTGGTATCCCTATCCTCAATTTCTTGCATAACTTTCCTTCTCCTAGGGCTCTTATGTCTTTCCCTATCTTGGTTTTGAGCTTGGCTCCCTTCTTCAACATTGAATCTATTTTCAAGGTTGTTGAGTCTATGCAGAAGTTGTTGCATAAGTTGTCTAAGTTGGGCTCCTTCTGAGTCATTACTCTAACTATCATTTCTATGATTATCTTGGTTGTGTTCTCCCTTATATTCCCCATGGGAACTCTCTGGGTGAGATCTCAAGGAATAATCTTGACCTCTATCCTTATCTCTTTCGTGGGTAACAGGAGGCATCCTGGAAGAGTGATGAAATATCAATTTTAAGTGAAAGTTTAAAAGGAGCATTCAATGTGTTGAAAAGTTTTGATTTGTAAATGTAAATAGACCCTGAGCTCCCCGTATAGAAACCAGAACTATGATACCAAATTTAATGTCCCCGCCAAGGAACCCATAAGGAATCAGGTCTTATGACCATAAATTGCAACTAACAATTTTATTTTATTTTTCTATCATTACATCATTAATACATTCACAATTATCTTCCTTAAGGTTCCCTTAATGAATTCATTTAGTAACATTTTTACATTACTTATCCAAATTGAATTTCATTTCTTTTCTTTACTTTCACATTTCATTACTTAAGAGATAGGGTAAAAAAATAACATTTCATTCATAATTATATATCAATTTCATTTCTCTTTCCTACACATTGAAATAGCTATTCTTACAGGTTACATTTTAACCTTGGCATAATAAACATATCCTTTTATTTCCACATGGGAGAGATAGAGAGACTAATTCAATATTTACACTTTACATTTCAACTTTGATCTTTCAAATAATATCCCTTAAAATAAACCCTAGAACTATCCCTCCCAATTACATTGCTTTACTTTATAATTACATTTTTTTGATAATGAATATCATTACAATAGTAAGTACAAAAATGGCCTAAAGGAATTACAACATATCCTTACATCTTTCTTCCAGTAATAATGATAATATAAATGTCTTCATTAATGCATATAATAAAACACATCCAAGTCACAAACCACGAACAGGACCTCAAAATATTTTTTCCACCCAACCATGTGAAACTGGTGAAGTTCCACCCCCCATGCTGGGAGATAGAACTAAGATACTCACAAGGCCCTAATCATTCTAAAGTTTCAGAAACCCTCACTAGAAAACAAATACAAAACATTACAAGATATCACATTACTAATCACAAGGGTTAGGTTTCTAGCATATCCTCTAGGTGAGTGTCATCACATATCTGGTATTTTAGGATCCTCCCTGGCAACCATATAACCTCGATACCCCCTTTCTCAATAAGGATCCTCCCCAGTAGTTACCCATGGTCTCAGTACTCCAATAGGACTATGTGGCCATTATTATATTTTGTTTCATTATCTTTTATTTCCCCCCTTTCCCTGAATTAATTGTTAGGTTATCACTTTTTACTAACCCACCCATAGGATCATTTGGAAACCACTTTAGGGTTCCAACACCTATGGTGAGCCACTTAATTAGGGTATGTAGTCCCCTACCAAAACACACAAGCCATGAAAAAATCAATTACTTTCAAAAGATACATCTCACAGGTCTAGGGAACCCTCTGGTGCACTCAGGCCACCCGAATGAGTCCTAGCCTTATATTCTGGATTCTATCATAAGACATGTACTAAAATCACATGAGTAACCTCTTATAATGCCAACAAAGCCATGTATAAACATTCACAAGGTAAAACACATAAATTTCCACATGCATTAACACCATGTTCCATAACTTGTTCATAAATCTAGGGAACCCTCATGTGCCTAAAATTTGGCTAAGCCTATTTTTTTTTTTAAATCCCCAAAATCTAAATTATGCATCTTAACTCCTATGAAGCTGAAACCTATCTCAAACATCCTAAAAGGTATTTATACAAATATAACTTAAAGTATTAAATGTATCAAACTTATACTTAAATGTTATATTTGTATAAATCTTGGATTCATAGCAGAACTACTATGTGTGAATATGTTGAAGAGATATATTATGTATAGTTATTGTTTTGTTTTTGCATTCAGGTGTAATGGTGTAAAATGTATAATTCTAGTTCTTGTCACTTGAGTGGCAAGGAGGGAAAAATGGGAGTGATAGGAAATATGTGTGTCACATTACAAAACATTACAAGATATCACATTACTAATCATAAAGGCTAGGTTTCTAGCATACCCTCTAGGTGAGTGTCATCACATATCTGGTATTTTGGGATCCTCCCTGGCAACCATATAACCCTGGTACCCCCTTTTTCAATAGGGATCCTCCCTAGCAATTACCCATGGTCTCGATACTCCAACAGGACTATGTGGCCATTAATATATTTTGTTTCCCCCCTTTCCCATAATTCATTATTAGGTTATCACTTTTTACTAACCCACCCATAGGATCATCTGGAAACCACTTTAGGGTACCAACACCTAGGGTACCTATCCCCCTACCCAAACACACAATCCATGAAAACATCAAGTACTTTCAAAAGATCAATCTCACAGATCTAGGAAACCCTCTGGTGCACTCAGGCCACCTGAACGAGTCCTAGCCTTATATTATGGATTCTATCATAAGAAAAGTACTAAAATCACATGAGTAACATCTTATAATGCCAAAAAAACCATATATAAAAATTCATAAGGTACAACATATAATTTTCCACATGCATTAACACCATGTTCCATAACTTGTTCATAAATCTAGGGAACCCTAATGTGCCTGAAATTTGGCTAAGCCTGAATTTTTTTTTTAAATCCCCAAAATCTAAAATCTGCATCTTAATTCTTATGAAGCTAAAACCTATCTCAAACATCCTAAAAGGTATTTATACAAATATAACTTAAATCATTAAATGTATCAGACTTATACTTAAATGTTATATTTGTATAAATCTTGGATTCATAGCAGAACTACTATGTGTGAATATGTTGAAGAGATATATTTTATATTTTTATTGTTTTCTTTTTGCATTCAGGTGTAATGGCATAAAATATATAACTTTGGTTCTTGTCACCCAAGCGGCAAGAAGGGAAAAATGGGAGTGACAGGAAATATGTGTGTCGCATTACAAAACATTACAGGATATCACATTACTAATCATGAAGGTTAGGTTTCTAGCATACCCTCTAGCTAAGAGTCATCACATATCCAGTATTTTGGGATCCTCCATGGCAACCATATAACCTCGGTACCCCCTTTCTCAATAGGGATCCTCCCTGGAAGTTACCCATGGTCCCTGTACTGCAACAGGACTATATGGCCATTAATATATTTTGTTTCATTATCTTTTGTTTCCCCCCTTTACCATAATTCATTATTAGGTTATCACTTTTTACTAACCCACCCATAGGATCATCTGGAAACCACTTTAGGGTACCAACACCTATGGTAAGCCACTCACCTAGGGTACCTAGTCCCCTACCCAAACACACAAGCCATGAAAACATCAAGTACTTTCAAAAGATCAATCTCATAGGTCTAGGGAAGCCTCTGGTGCACTCAGGCCACCCGAACAAGTCCTAGCCTTATATTATGGATTCTATCATAAGACAAGTACTAAAATCACATGAGTAACATCTTATAATTCCAAAAAACCCATGTATAAACATTTATAAGGTATAACATATAACTTTCCACATGCATTAACACCATGTTCCATAACTTATTCATAAATCTAGAGAACCCTCATGTGCCTAAAATTAGGCTAAGCCTGAATTTTTTTTTATATCCCCAAAATCTAAAATCTGCATCTTAACTCCTATGAAGCTGAAACCTATCTCAAACATCCTGAAAGGTATTTATACAAATATAACTTAAAGTATTAAATGTATCAGACTTATACTTAAATGTTAAATTTGTATAAATCTTGGATTCATAGAAGAACTACTATATGTGAATATGTTGAAGAGATATATTATGTATTGTTATTGTTTTCTTTTTGCATTCAGGTGTAATGGTGTAAAACACATAATTCTTATTCTTGTCACCCAAGCAGCAAGAAGGGAAAAATGGCAGTGACAGGAAATCTATGTGTCAACTGGCAACAGCAAGATACAGACTCATCTTCATAACAACAAAGAATAAACAAAAAGCTTGTTGAAATGATTAATAAAGTTTAGTAATTTAACAAGTATTAGTTGTTTGATAATGTCGACTTTCATAATTCATTTCTTAGATCGAGTTTACATAACATAGCATATGTTTACAAAAAAACTGGTTACACATTCTCTTTAAATGACCATTTGATTAGTAATCAGCCATGTAGTGATGATTTGACAGTAGAATGTATGTACATTTTTATTGGATGTGAAATGATATCTCTAGAATAAGGTTGAAAATAATAAAGTTGAAGTTAGAGTTTACGGTTTTGTAATAATTTGAACTCTCATAACACAGACAACATTTTCATAAAAGAAATGATAAAAGGAATGATCACATTTTCCTAGTTATAATATTTTTAAACAACTAAATAAAAATATATATCATCCTATCATCGCACTAATATGAAAACACTTATGAATAATTCCACAAAAATATTCACACACATACAGGAAGAAGTATACTCTTTCGGATCCAGATCCTACCTGGAGTCCTACGAAGAAACCTCATAATGGGTTGAGTACACCCCTACAATACCTCCAAGCTTTGATTAAGATGGTAGCCTCCTGGTAGAGTCTCCTCCAGAAACCAAACCTCTCTTCCATACTCAAAAAAATTTCCCAAATGTACTCATAGAAAGATGATCAATAAAACACACAGAGACAAAGTTTCTCCCAAATGACTTCCAGAGCCAATTTGCAATAATTACCAGATTTTTTCCTGCAAAATCTATCCTCCCCCAAATTTCTCCAAACCCATTTGATTTATCCTCCAACTATATGGTTGGAGGATTTTCTTTATGGGAAGAAACTTCTCCAACTTCCATAGTTGGTTGGAAAAAAATCAAACCAACATTCCCGTCAACAAATAATAAATTTTCTTAATAAATTTAATTAAAATAGCCTCCCAAGAAACCTATAACAAGAAGATTAAACATAAATATTTCAAGAAAAATACATAGCCCACTTGGAATCAAACTAGCCTAAATTCTAGGAGGTCTTGAGTTCAACTCCCTCCTAGATAGCTAGTTTTACCAATAGGAGCTTCCTTTCATTATCTTTTATTATTATTTTTAATTTTATTCAATATATTTTATTAAACTTCAAAATACCCTTGAACAAACAAATAAAACACACACAAGCAATAATATTTATATATGCAAAGGTATATGTGTGTGCACCCACATATACATATACATATATAATGTACATATAATAATAACACGGATATAAACTAATTATATATATATGCTTTATACCAGAAATCCTACCAACATCGTAACATAAACCATAGGATAACATCATAAGACTGCATTCATATTCCCCAACTAGGGTAACCTCCTAACATAAACTAAGTCCATGGGTAACCTTGAGAGTAGCTTGGTTAAATCTCCACACAAAAATAGTTCAAGGATTTTGAAGGCACGCTCAGACCTGTGGATCTAGGTGGAGATGATTCCTGGTACCTGCATCCTGCATCACCAACTGATTATATATCTAAAATATTATTAGGAGAAATTAATATAATAATGATTCAGCATGTGTGTGTGTGTGTGTGTGTGTGTGTGTGTGTGTGTGTTGTTACATAATCAATTGTCATTATATTAATCTCATAATAATGAATAAACATGTCCCATGAAGGGACATGTCTCTCTTATCCTCATTCTCAATATAAATGAAAGACATATTGCTACATTTCAAAAATACATACAACATAGAATGTTATTACATTTGCATCTATCCTAAAACTTAACATGGTATCATAGCTAGACTACAAATGTAAGAGAGTAGTTTGTTGATGGTGAATGTGTGACTATCTCACAAAAAATAGTCTCATTATAGGGACCATATCTCATAAATAAACCATTGGATTGTGTTGCATTGTGGATATGTTGGTGATTAACAAATTATGAAGAATCTCACCAAATAGATTAGAGAGAAAGAGTGGGGCTCAAAATTTATAACTGACTGTGTACGGGTCTATTTGAAATCCAGTGAGTGAAGTTGTGTTGCGGAATTTTGTCCACACCAAGTGAAAATAATAAGGTCAAGTGAATTTTAGCACAGTGTTAAGAAGCCAAAGGAATGATTGAATATTTTTGTAGGGGTTGGTAGATATTTTGGGCCCTAAGGCAAGGGTCTTTGGAAAACCCAATCTTTATATATGTTTTTTGATTTGTTGCATATGGACCTTCATTGAAGCAACTTGTGTCAAGGATGTTGATGCACAAATAAGTATTTATTATCCTTGAATATTAAAATTATCTACTCATTTTAGTCTCTCTCTCATCTGTATTTCTATACGTACTATGAGAGCTATTTTTCCTTGCTCTTTTCTGGGGATTCTTGTGTTGGAAAAGAAGATTGATATCAGATTCAAAGGGAGTCTGACACTTTAGAGGTAACTTTGGAAGAGGATCTTAGAATATTGATATCATATTCAGAGGGATTCTAACAAGCTATCTTAAGAAATTTTGGATGAAAATATCAACAGATTGATATATTCTCAATGACTTTTTCTTTGTGAGAGAATTTCAAGGTGAAATCCCTTGTTTCCATCCTCTACACTGAGGCATGGTGGATTTCATGTGTGTGAATCCATATTTTTAATGGGCCTGCCCCTTGTGCACATCATGAGGAAGTGACGACTTCAAAATGATTCACTTTTATTTGTAAAAGTTATTGGAAGGTGACGATCTTATAATAACTTGATCTTCTATCATGATAGACATCTTATGATGGCTGAAATAGATCATGATAGATGATATCTTGCATGGTGAATTGAGTTCCTTAAACAAGTCATGATCTTCTATTGTGATAGACATCTTATGATGGCTAAAATAGATCATGATAGATGATATGAATGTTCCTATGGTAAGTGCACATTACCTATGGAAATTTTTTGAGTACTTGGTGGACATCATGAGACTTGATGTTGGTAGGCCATTACTCTGAGCACTTGATGAATATCATGTGACTTGATATTCTGCAGGCCAATGCTCCTGATATCATGAGATGATTTATTTATAAAATTTTGAGTACTTGGTGGACATCATGAGACTTGATGTTGGTAGGACATTACTCTGAGTACAGAAGCTCAATGATCAATAGAGTATTAATTTTCATACTACTTGGTAGCTCTCAGGATTGCAGAGTATCCAGTCAAAGTTGGAACCTCAAGATGCCACTTTAGATGTACTTTTGTCAACACTTGTGGTCATCAAACTCTAAGATATTAAGTACTCAAATGTATAGTCAATGTAGAGTGAGTTTTTGGTTTCAAGACAGATATTATTTTCTATCTCAATCTAATCCTTTTCTTGATTTAAGAAAAGTAGGGGATTCAAAATTCTTAACATTAGTGATCAATATTCATAATATGTTCTATGTGAGCTAATGTTGACAGAGTTGTAGATTTCCTAGTCAAGACAGATATTCCATTCTATCTTAATCTGATTTTCACATGCTCAGCCACATTGTCCTTCGCATGTTCATCATAATGTTTTTGATAATGAAGTTGAAAATTTCTCAGTCATGGAAGAATACACATACTATCTCAGTCTAATTTCCTCCATTCACAAGTACATGGGGGTATCTGTATCAATAGACATAATTCTTCATTCAAGATTTTAATCTCTTGGCTAATGGTCCTACACAAGAAAATATTGCACACAAGTGCCTAGTCAATATTCAAGAGGCATTGTACAAAAATTTGCATGCCATATTTATCAAGTAGAAACAAGTACACCCCAAAGATTCATATTTCATGTGAAACTAAGCATGGTTGCACACATCATTTCCTTTCTCTCCTTCCCTATATTTATTCCCAGAATAATACTCCAAAGCAATAGTGAGGTTTGTTAGAGCTAATAGCAATTTTTTTCATTTTAAGATCAAAAAAGTGCATCAAGTACATCCTTAATCCAAGAATGGATAACACATTTGGCATAACCTACACATTCCATGAGGAGTTTTTAGAAGAACTGTGTCACAGAAAATTTTTAACAAAAGAAGTGTGGCAAGCAATTTTTTATGTTTTGCAACAGGATTTTTTAGATTCCCGTACTCATGATGGGGTTTTTTCAAATTTTTCTTCACATATTTTCTTCAAGTTGTTAGCTTTCCTGATTGGGTAAACATGGTGGAGAGAAAAATAGTGGCCCCACAATATTGGCCACATGTCTCGTAGGATTTGCAAGGCATTAACATAAAATCAATTCCATATACATTGGATTCCATCTTTGACTTCAGGAGGGAAGAATGCATAGTAAAAATAGTAGATGCTTGGGATAATTTCAATTCATGTGTAATATATGATAATTTTGTAGCTATGAAAATATTTTATGGTAACAATGAAGACTTGTCAAGTGAAAATAAGAGAATGATAATGGACTTTTTCTTTAGCTTGGCATTGATAGTTGTAGACACCTAAATCTGATTACCAAAACTAATCACATTTAGTGCCTTCTTAGAGAATTATCAGTTATTAATTAAGCATTACCTAAATGATTTATGTTAACCCCTAGCCCTAATTAATCACCTTAATTAGCTATAGTCCTAATCAATTATCTAATAAACAACCCATAGTTTGATATTAGATTAAATCCATATTCCTCTTTTATTAAATGAATTTTTTTATTCATTTAATTCAAATCATTAATATTCCCTTTAATCCCTAACCTAACCTATCATAAACCCCTAACCTTGAGTGTTAACTCATCCCAACCTATTCACACATGCTAAACCTTCATTGTCCCCTAATCACCCTTCTTATCTCCTAACCCTAATCCTAATTCTATCCCTAATGATGTCACATTCCTAATCTTTGGATTAGGAATTCAATCCCTTCTCCAAAGTCAACAATCTCAAGCCAAGCCTATCCATATGCATTTAAGGCTCTTACACCTTCATAAATGCCTCTTACATCCTCATTAAGGCTCTTACACCCTCTTTAAGAGGTCCTATCCCCTAAATTCTTCCCTCGTCCCCTTGTCCCATTTCCCTAAATGGTCACATTCCTCCCCACTTTCAACTTAATCCCCTTGTGAAAAGTGTCACAATTTGATGCACTTGAAGAAGCACAATCCATGCGCTCTCTTCTAGTGGCATCTGGAGCTCTCTTCAACTGTGCATCTGAGCCCTTGGTTTTCCTACCCATTTCCTATATAAGGAACCCATTTCCTTCATATTTTCAATTCACCTTCCATGTAGAGTTATAATTCTATTTGAGAGCAAATCATAAATCCATCTTTTAGAGAAGAGTTATAATGCCAGTTTGAGATCACAGCTTGAAGCTTGAAGCACATCCATGAGCACACATCCACAGAAAATGGACAAATCCAATGAGAAAAATGGAGTTTGAATGAGCTTGTAGGAGGTTTGCACTTTCATCATTCAGCTTATTTCAAGTTTTCATTTTATGTCTTATCATGTATGTAGTTTAGATTATTAGTTGTTGAGTGTTTTGATTTGTTATTATGCTCCCTTACTTATAATTTTCATAGCTCACAATAGTTATCAAGTTTAAGGTTCAAATAGGAGCTATGATAGCACTCTTCTTTTTTGTGGGTCTTATTTGCTCTCATAATTTTTGTTCCTCTTTTAGTTTTCATTTAGTATTTTCTATTTCTTATTATTTCTTTAGTCATCATCCTTTGAGAAGCTCTATAAATTATGGTATGTCATGTTATTAGAACTTGCATGTGTTCATTTGAGGTAGAATCATTCCTACCATTTTGTGTGTTGTCCTCCAATGCTCACAAGTGTCATGTATCCATTTTACATTGTATTTTATTTTAAGTGTTGCTCCATATCTTGTTATATTACTATCATAGGTATCTTCTACTATGTTTTGTTTTATTTCTCTAATATATTATACGCTTCGCATATTTTTCCAAATACAACTATTGATACAATAGTCTTAATTAGTGCTTATTTATTTCCTTTCCAATAGTATAAGAAACAATCCCTTTATTTATAATGGAATTTCTATTTTATTTTGCTTAGGATTTCAAACCCTAAGCTAAGATAGCCACCATGATCAAGTTGAAACAGTTACAGGATAGGTTTTTGTTCGAATATTCATGTGGGTTTTTACTATGTTTTATTGCCTTCCATTTGCAACCAGTTAGTTTTTTTGTGTACCGAGAATGGTGGGATTTTCAGCATATTTCAAAGATCTACTTCACAGGTTTGTTCATTCTTTTAAAATCAAGTACTCTCTAAGATCTATTTTGATTTGAGAAATGTGAATTCAAAATCAGTAAAAAATACAGTGAAATTGTTTTTTTACTAGATTGTTGTGAAACAGCATTATGGGAAAAGAATTAGTTTTTGTTTTCAGACAATAATGTGGAAAGATTGTGACAAATTTTTGCAGTATAGTTTGGAAAATATTTTTTCTTTGATAAATCATAATCTGAATGGTTGGTAACAGTAATTTTAGTTGAATTTTGGTTACATTAACAAACAACTATATGTTGTTGTATAGTTAAGCATTTGTTTTGCAAAATTAGTTTTAGGGGTTATGAGAACCCAAGGTGTTTGCAAATTATGTTAGAACCCTAGCTGGGTTTGGTTACACTAAGTTGAGGGTAATCAAGGAAGAGCTATGCAGTAAAATGATAAACATATTCTTTCAGTTGTATATAGTTTTGATATTTGAAAATGCTACATTTACTAAAACAAATTTTTTTAAAGGAATACTAAACTAGTTATGTAAAGTGTCAACAATGTTTGCATATGTATGTAAGTATAAACATGAAAGTGTGTGTGTGTGTGTGTGTGTGTGTGTGTGTGTGTGTGTGTGTGTGTGGATATACTAATGTAATTATATTGGTGTTGAGATAATATTAATTGAAAATAGTGATATTATAAAATGATATGAAAGGTAGGGAGATATTGAATGTAACAGAAAATATTTAATAGATTATGCTATAGTTTTGAAAACGTTGAATATTATTCAGCACTGTAATAAACAATTAGTGGTTCTATATTTTCAAGTTTTTATGCAAATATACAGTTACTGGTTTGATTGATGATATTTTGGAATAGGGGTTGGTGCTCCTTGCAGTTGGTGTTTCTAAATAGATATTGTAATAGAGTTGGTGCTCTTGCAATTGGTGTTGCTAAAGAGATATTGTAATAGAGTTGATGATACTTTAGTTCATTTGTCCTTCAATATATTTTGCACCATTGTGTTTTTTTTTATAATATGTTTACATGTGCTTAACTCTACAAAACATGTCAACATTAATGTTTAAAACATCAAATTGAATCCAATGCCATTCATTATTTAATTGAATTAACGATCATTTATATGCTTTGATAATTTTTTTCCTTTTGTCAAGATGTTTGTCTCATTGTTAATTTGAGGAGTTAATGTTATTTGTGTGACTTAGTTTTGTGCCCTCCTGCATCAACATATTTTCTACATTGTCAAGGTCACCTTCTTATATTATGTTTGAAGAAAAATTTTAAAAAATATCTTCACTCTGATTTACCGCGCCCCCCCCCCCCCCCCCCCCCCCCTCTCAGAGTGAATCAACTTCCAAAAAGTGGTATTAGAGTGTATGGTCCCTACATAAAGGTCTTACCTAGGGATTGATTCTGATCTTTTCAAAGCTATGTTTGTAGATCTGATTCATCTTTGTGGGTTCAAACTACATTGCTCTCTATCAGGTCTTAGTTTGGTCTTGGAAATAGAATACTATGGGAAAAAGGTGTAGAAATAAGAAGCTGAAGGATATGCCTCAAAGTAAATTAGATTTAAATGATGTTTTGACTAATAATATTGATTCCAAATATGGCATTATAGATATGTTTTTTTATCAAGAAACAAAAGAAGAAGGTGTGGTTAGTCTTGAACATGATTTGTTCTCAACCCTAGATGTGATCAAGAATCTTAAAAAGGAAAATCATGATCTCAAGGTCCATTTACATGAAAGCGTTGAAGTTAATAAGACTATAACTAAAAATCATGATGAGGCTAAAAGGATCATTGATGAGAAATCAAAGCTTGTAAGAGAGATGGAAATTAAACTAAAAAGAAAAAATGAATTATGTAACAAACTAGAAAATGAGGTTACATCCTTGAGAAAAAGTTCTAATAAATATTTGCTGTTGAAAGAACAAACTCTTAAGGACAACATGATCATAAGTAAAAAAAATTGAAATTGAAGAACATAAATGGATAATAGTGTTAGAATAACTGAGAGGGGGGGTGAATCAATGACCTCAAAAATTAATCCAATATATCATCCCAAAAAGTTTATACCACAAATATAAACCTCTAGTTATCTTCAGTCCTACAAGATGTATGTATTTAAATAATCTTTTCAAATAACTACTGCTCAGAATATACTATTTATCCTTTTTATTAAGCTTTACCAAATAGCAGTCTAGAATTTACCAAAATATAGTAAATAACTTAGTGTTTACCGATCAATCATGTTTTAGTAATGTGTAAAGAAAAGCATTAAAGCAATGAACCATATACACATTTGACACATGGATTTTTAATGTGGAAACCCTGTTAGGGGAAAAAACACTTGGGACCGGTAACCCAAATTTTTCACTCTTCTGAAGTGAGCTCGGTGAAGAGCCAACCATGTTAAAGGTTACAAACACACTGTTAAGTGTGAACTTGTTAGAGGATTTAAATTTAATATTTTGTCACTTGATAGCTGCCATTCACTATGTTATCTTCATGAGAAACCTTTTTATACTCCTTGGGATGTATCTCAATATATAAAGGATGGTTAAATCATACTCTGTTAAGAGATTTTCTGAATCAATGGTTAAATTGAATCAGTATATGATCTATTCATAAATACAACTTAGTCTTGCAGATGTTAAGATCTATTGTAAGCTCATAATACATTTCTAATCAATTTTCTCTTTTGTTCCTTTTTCTCCACTTCTTTCTTCTCAGTGAATGTTGTTGATTCTCTATTTCTCGGTGTCTTCAGAAATATTTAGCTTTGTTCTTCAGCTTGTTTAATCAAGTTTGTATGAAGAGTTCTTATCTTCATCAGTATTCTCTTCAGCATCCTCTTCTCACAATAAATTATCTTGTCTCTTTTATAGACATGATTTCACCATTTCTAATTCCTTGTCTTTCTTGTTCTTGATGTGATCCACAAATCTCACCATTCTTTCTTTAAAACATGCTTTAGTTTTATCCCGTAGATTTCTTCTTGAAAACTGGAATAAAAATAGCTTTATCTATTAACTGGTCGATGAAAACAATGTATTTAAATAGTTAACTCTATATTTATCTCCTACCAACTAAGTCTTTTGTCATTTTTGAACTTTAGTTTTGATCGGTGTTTAACTCCCTGTTTTCTCAGTCTTGACTTCAGTTGTCCTTGGGCATCTATGTATGTCAGGAAACACTGTGACATTCAGTTCTTCTCGGGTATCACTTTGGTTCTTCTCAGTAATGCTTTCTTGGATATCTTTCTTGGGTATCACTGTGAATTTTCTCATGGTTCTCTATCCGTTAGTGTGCATTGTTCATTGGTGTTTGTTGTCACTTGGTGTATACTAAACTTTTATGCATTATTGATAACATAACCTTTGTCTCTTTGGTTCTTTCAAGTCTTTGAAAATATGTATATGACCAATTAGAGTATATCAAGTTGACATCAATGAAAATATAACATATTAATTTTTATAATGTCTTGCATTAACTTTCTGCAGCTTGGTGACCATCAAATTAACATCTTCAAACATTCAATCAGTTATAGTTCATCAATATCTCCCTTTGGCATTGATGGCAACATACTACATTCTACTAATACAATATGAAATATATCATTTTTAGTTCATCAATCTCTACCAAACATATTTTTCTATAACCAATACAAATGTCTGACTCTCGGTAAGCTCTTCTAGCTTAGATATGTTTCTTGTAGAGTAATTTCTTCATTCTTCATTCCCTTTACTGGATAGATGTAGAAACTTCTGATTCTATCTCTCCCTCTGTTGTAGAATCTCTTCTCCCTTTTCTGGATAGATATGTAGTGTTAACTTTTCCAATTCTCTCCCTTAGATGGATGTTTCTTTGAATCTTTCTCTAATGTTTTATCTTCCTTTGATTGTTCCTCTCCTTGATGGATATTTCTATTTATATCTCTTTTTCCTTTGATAGCAATACATTTATCTCCATATTCATTAAGTACATATTTCCCTTTGAATACTTCTGATAGATATTTCATATGGATATAATCTCTCCCTTAAGTCATATCTCCCTTTGGATACTTCTCTCCCTTTGACAACAATGCCAAACTAAATCTTTTTTTCTTAATATATTCCTTGAATTTCCATTTCCATCAGAAATACAATAACTCTGGTGTTCGGTGTAGATAAGTACCATGTTGTGTACTGATGTATCTTTGCATTCCATCTCTTTTCTTGCATCAACGTGAATGATCTTTTGATTATGTGTAGGCTGATGTAGCCTCCTAGTCAGCTTAGTGACCAGTAGACAAGGGTCGGACCCCTAGTCTCTTTCTCAGGTACTCAAATGTAACTTTAGGAAATAGCTTTGTGAATATGTATGTTGATTTTTCCTTGGATTGAACATATTCCAGTATCACCTCTTTATCTTGTACTTGTTCTCTTAAGTAATGATACTTGATAGAAATATGCTTTGTCTTAGCATGCATGACAGGGTTCTTTGATATGTTTATTGCACTAGTATTGTCACAATAGATAATCATTGGTTCAAGAATTTTCATATTCATACCTTCCAATAATTGTTTGATCCATGCCATGTTAGAGAAATTTACAGCAGTAGCCACATATTCTACTTATGCAATAGATTTTGAGATGCATCCTTGCTTCTTACTTATCCATGTGACAAGTTTGTCACTCAAAGAATGCTCCTCCTGTTGTGCTCTTTATGTCATCTAAGTTTCCATCCCAACCAGCATCTGTATAGACTTGAAGCTCAAATTTGTCTTCTCTTTTATACCATAGTCCATAGTCCTTGGTGTTCTTTAGATACCTCAAAATTCTTTTGACAGCAGTCATGTGTGATTCCTTGGGATTAGCAGAGAATCTTGTAACTATTCCAACTGCATGTGTTATATTTGGTCTAGTATGAACAACATACATGAGTTTTCCAATCATTGATCTATATAGGGTTTGATTTACCTTGGTTTACTTGTCTTCCATTGTCAACTTACATCTAGTTGCCATAGGTGTTCCAACTGGTTTGGATTCTTCCATCTTGAATATCTTTAGCACTTCCTTGATGTATTTGGATTGTGTGATATAGATGCATGTATCATGTTGAAGAATTTGTAGACCAAGAAAGAATTTGATCTCCCCAAAAATTGACATCTCAAACTCTTTACATATTTCATTAGAAAATGATTTTCATAACATATCATTACCCCCAAATATGATATCATCAACAAATATTTCAGCAATCAAAATGTTATCATCAGTATCTTCTTTTAAATACAGATTATTGTTTTCACTTGTTCTTATAAATCCAATACTTATGGGATAGGAGTGAAGTATTTCATACCATGCTCTAGGTGCTTGTTTCAATCCATACAAGGATTTGTGTAGTCTACAAACCATGTTTCTTTTTTTTCAACAAACTCTTCTGGTTGTTCAATGTATACCTCTTCTTCTAGTATTCCATTTAGGAATGCAGATTTGACATCCATTTGGTATACCTTGAATCCTTTGAATGCAACATAAGAAAGTAGAATTTTGACTCCCTCTAGTCTACCAATGGGTGAAAAGGTTTCTCCATATTCAATACCTTCTTCTTGTGCATACCCCTTGCATACTAATCTTTCTTTTTTTCTTGTGACTTCTCCATTCTCATTCAGCTTGTTTCTAAATATTGATTTGGTGCCAATGACATTTTTGTCATCTGGGCTAGGTACTAATGTCCATTTTTTGTTCTTCTCTATATGTTCTATCTCTTCATTCATAGCAATAACCCATTCTTCATTTTCAAGTGCAATATTAATAGATTAAGGCTCAAAATCACAAATAAAACATCTAGTATTCAGTGACTTACTTCTTGTTCTCATTCCAGCCTTTTTGTCTCCTATGATCTAGTTCTTTGGATGGTGTCTTCTGATGTACTTGGAAAGTACTGGTTCAACTCTTTGTTCATTATTTTGATCATTATTTTGACCTTCATTTTGATCTCCATCACTCGGTGCATCATTTTGAGAATTTTCTTGATTTTCGGTGTTTGTAGCCTGATGTTGGGGTGCATTGTTCTATCGCTCAGGAGAGATACATTGTTTCTCGGGCATAGTTTTAGTTTCTTCACTATAGACAAACCTTTTGTAGTCATTTGGTTCTTTTCTTCTTTCCTCATCATTTTTCTCATCAAATTCATCTACTTTGACATTTGCACTCTCAATGATTTTGTTAGAGGATTTGTTAAGACATTTATAAGCCTTGCTTTTGGTAGAGTAACCTAGAAATATTATTTCTTCACCTTTGGAGTCAAGATTTCTATTTCTATCATCTTTCAAAATATAACATTGACTACCAAAAATTCTTAAGTAACTTACATTGGGTGTATGTCCATACCACAGCTCATAAGGTGTCTTATTGGTGTCTTTCTTCAATTGAACTATGTTCAATGTGTAGACAGCAGTACTAACATCTTCCCTCTAGAATGTTTGAGTATGCCTTTCTCAATCATCAGTGTTATGGCACAATAAACAATGGATTTTTTCCTTCTTTCAGCAATCCTATTCTATTGTGGTGTTCTCAGTGTAGAGACATTTCTTTCAATTCCATGCTCATTACAAAATTTAGTAAATTCATCAGAAATAAATTCTCCTCCTCTATCTGATCTTAAGCATTTCAGTTCCTTACCATCTTATTTTTCTACAATAGCTTTATACCATTTGAACATATTGAATGGTTCTAATTTCTCTTTTAAGAACATAACTAGCATCATTCTAGAATAATCATCAACAAAGAGAATGAGGTATCTATCACCATAGTAACTCTTTGTTCTCATTGGTCCACATAGGTCAGTGTGGACTAATTCTAGAATAACATTAGATGTGTAGGTTTTTTTCTTGAAACTAAACTTTGTCATTTTACCTTTTTGACAATTCTTACACATGACATGGTTGGGCTTTGACATGCTCAGTAAGCCTCTTAGTTTCCTTTTATTGCTTATCCTAACCATGTTGTCAAAATTCACATGACTTAACCTTTTATGCCACAACCATATGTCTTTGTTCCTAGCCATTAAACAAGTGGTGTTAATATCATCAAGATAGAATAGGTTTCCTTTTGTTTGTTCACTAGTTCCAATCAACCTTCTTGATTCATTAAAGATCTTTTCCTTTTTGTTCTCAAATGCAACTCGGTGACCTGTGTTATTTAGTTGTGAAACACTCAATAGATTATAGTTAAGTCTTTTTACCCAGTATGCATTTTCACATCTGATCAGATTATTCAACATTATGGTTCATTTTCCTTCAATCGAACAAGGTGAGTCATTACCCATTCTTACTGATCCACCATTATAATATTCAAAAGTTTAAAACTTTTCTTTGTCTCTAGTCATGTGGTGAGTACAGAAACTATCAATAATCCAGACATCATATTTACCAACCTTAGATATGAGTGTAGTCTCAACATACGTTTCCTCTTCGTCTGAATCATCCTTTATAGAAACAAATACCACCTCAATATCTTCATCAGATTCGGTGTTAGTGTTCTTAGCTTTGTTCTCATCCAGGTAACAAGCTTTCTTCCCTTTGTCCTTGTAGTCTTGGTTGTCTCTTCTGTGAGATTGTCAGTTGCTTCGGTAATCTCTATCATAACCTCTGTAAAAATTATTTTAATATGATCTTTCATTACTTCTATCATATTTTATTTTTTTAGGACATCTAGTAGCAAAGTGTCCAATCTCTTTACAATTAAAACATACAAGTGGTAATTTACCTTTGTATCTACCTGTTCCTCTCTGCAATCTTCTAGCCATTAGTGCTACAATCTCATCAAGTTCTTGTTCATCACTATCACTTTAACTATCATTTCTCATAGTGTGTTTATGACTTGATTTACTTATTTTCAAAGAATATTTGAATGCAGACTCAATAGATGGTAAGACACTATTGTCAAAGTTATTCATCTCAAATGAAATAAGTCTACCAATAAAACTATCTAGAGTGACATTTTTTATTTTATACTACTCTCATTTCTTGTATAGAAGATATTGTAATAACATAAATAGGCAATAAGGTTCTGAGAATTTTACTTACCATTGTTTCTTCTTCAAGTACACCTCCTACTCCTTGAATAGCTTTTACAACCTCTTTGATTATGCTACTGTACCGAGTGATGTTTTCTCCTTCTTTCATTCTTAGCTCATCAAATTTTCCTCTAAGGATATATGCCTTAGCTCTTAGCACATTTGCATCTCCTCCATGTACTAGCTTCAATTTGTCCCACATTTTCTTTGCAGTGGTGCATGTTTTGACATCTTCAAATTCAGCATCGGAGAGAGATGAAGCAAGTTCTATCATATAATTGTGCTCATGATTTTCTCTCAATTGATCAACTATTGGAGGTCCAGTAGGTAAAACAACTTTAGTATCTAAGTATTGAGTAACTTCATTTTCAATACCTAATAGGTGGAGTCTTATCCTACTTTTCCATGATGAAAAGTTGTCATTGTTCAACTTAGGCACATCCCTTTTGCTCATCTTGTGATCTTTTGCTTGAGTCGTTAAAGTCCCTTTATAAGCACACAAGCTCTGATACCAATTGTTAGAGAGGGGGGGTGAATCAGTGACCTCAATTATTAATCCAATAAATCAACCCAAAAACTTTATACCACAAATATAAACCTCTAGTTATCTTCAATCCTACAAGATGTATGCCTTTAAATAATCTTTTCAAATAACTACTACTCAGAATATATTTTTTATCCTTTTTCTTAAGATTTATCGAATAGCAGTCTAGTATTTACCAAAATATAGTAAATAACTTAGTCTTTACTGATCAATCATGTTTTAGTAATGTGTAAAGAAAAACATTAAATAAATGAACCATATACACATTTGACACATGGATTTTTAATATGGAAACCCTGTCAAGGGAAAAACTATTTGGGACCGATAACCCAAAATTTTCACTCTTCTGAAGTGAGCTCGGTGAAGAGCCAACCCTGTTAAAGGTTACAAACACACTGTTAAGTGCGACCTTGTTAGAGGATTTAAATTTAATAGTTTGTCACTTTATATATGGCATTCACTATGATATCTTCATGAGAAACCTTTTAATACTCCTTGGGATGTATCTCAATATATAAAGGATGGTTAAATCCTACTCTGTTAAGAGATTTTCTAAATCAATGGTTAAACTGAATCAATATATGATATGTTCATAAATACAACTTAATCTTATAGATATTTAGATCTATTGTAAGCTCAAAATATCTTTCTGATCAATGTTCTCTTTTATTCCTTTTGCTCCACTTCTTTCTGCTCGGTGAATGTTCTTGCTTCTTTGTTGTTCGGTGTCCACAGAAATATTTAGCTATGTTCTTCAGCTTGTTTGATTAGGTCTATATGAAGACTTCTTATCTTCACCAGTATTCTTTTCAACATCCTCTTCTCACAATGAATTATCTTGTCTCTTTTATAGACATGATTTCACCATTTCTAATTCCTTGTCTTTCTTATTCTTGACGTGATCTGCAAATCTCATCATTCTTTCTTTAAAACATGCTTTAGTTTTATCTCACAAATTTCTTGTTGACAAATGGAATAAAACTCTATATTTAGCTCATGCCAGCTAAGTCTTTTATCATTTCTGAACTTCAGTTCTAATTAGTGTTTAACTCCTTGTTTGCTCAGTATTGACTTTAGTTTTCCTTAGGCATCTCTGTCTGTTGGGGTTGTCTGTCCGTTGGGAAACACTATTAAATTCAGTTCTTCTCAAGTATCACTTTGGTTATGCTCGGTAATTCTTGCTTGAGTATCTTGCTCGGGTATCACTATGACTTTTTTTGGGTTTCTCTCTCCGTCGGTGTGCACTATTCGTCAATGTCTGTTGTCACTTGGTGTATACTAAAATTTTATGCATTACTAATAACATAACCTTTATATCTTTGGTTATTTGAAGTCTTTGACAATATGTATATGACCAATCAGAGTATATCAATTTGACATCAATGACAATACAATACATTAGCTGATTTAATGTCTTGCATTAACTTTCTGCACCTTGGTGATCATCAACTTAACGTCTTCAAACATTCAATCAGTTATAGTTCATCAAATAGACTTGGTAAGGTCTGATCTAGAGGTTAAAAAGGTTTAGTGTCTAAATATTGAAGCTAAAGTGATGAAGGGCGCTCCCCTTTATACCAAAAACACATAACAGAAACAGAGAAGCAACAACAATTTGCACGAACAGAAAATGGGCTTCTTATTATCTCCACAAATGTGGCATTACAAACTTTCAGAATTACAATATGAAAAGCCACATGGGCATTCCCCTTACAATATTCTGTAGGACCAAGCCTCGAATTATTACCCAGATCTACCCAGAACTGTCCCGAACTGCCTAAGACAACACTACGGGCCTTCTTTATATAGGCAATTT
>MU227423.1:483724-499722 GCA_018584345.1 Thuja plicata
GGCTCAAAATAACTTTTGAAACCCAAAATTTTTGAAGGAAAATTATTTTCTGCTATTTCAGGTGGCCCAACTTCCGGAGACCATAAGTCATCACCAGTTGACCCGATTGACTATTATAACCCCATTTCAGAAAGGCCAAGAAGCGCTCTACAACGCTTAAGTTATGCAAGGCATTATTCAGCCCAAGTTTCGACCTCATCTGGGGCCTCTAAAGCCTTCAAAACTGAGCTCGAAGTTTCTGTACCCTGTTTTCAATACCGAAAATTTTTAATATCTTCAAAACCAGACTCGATCTAGCCATGAAACTTTACTGGCAGGCTAATATGACTGAGATGAACCTCCACATGCAAAATCAGAACATTCCGAGATCGTATGACCAACTTACTAAAAATAGCAAGTTTCCATAAATAGCAGCTCTGCAACAGATAGCCCTTATTGAATACAAAAATAGAAATATTTTTGGGTGATGCAAGATTGCTCTTACACCCTGGATGCTCCTGCATCATAAAGTTGTGACTCTAAGGAAAGAATTGAAAGCTATCAAGAACCAATCAAAGCAAAATCAAAAATTTCATAATTGTACTAACCTATTATATGAGATGTTGGATAGATAAAGACATTCAAAGTAACCCACAGGTTTGGGATATAATGTAGGACAAATTTCTTTAGGTGGGTCAGAACACAAGATGGTGTTTGCTACTGCGGATGGGAAGGAATTTACATTCAAGAAAAAACCTAGAAAGAAGATTGATTTAGATTATCATAATATTGTACCAAAGGAGAAAATGCAATCAGATGCTAATAACAGCAATAGAAGAAGCGCTTTCTGATCTTCACCTGCTTGGTACAATCATATAGTCATGTATAATCATTCTTTTGAGGATTATTGTTTTGGTTGTAATGCATATGGTCATAAATTTGAAACTTGTAGAAACAAAAGAAATCATTTCATGAATCAACAATGTTATAACTATTATGATTTTGGTCACAAAGCTACAAGATGTAGATGGATAGAAAAGTCCTATGTGCTTTTTAAAAATAAGGTTATAAAGTGTTTCAAATGTAACCAAAATGGACATATAGCTAGTCTTTGTAGGAATGTATCTTCTACAGATCGAAAGAGGAAGACTCTTATGGTTTGGAGAAAGAAAGGTAACCAAAATGAAGACAAAAATGAATCAGTGAAAGTATGTCATGATGTCTAAGGGGAAGCTTAGCTTTTGGGGAGTTAATAATGGTAATATCTCTTACCCCTATAACCAAGATATGTTGATGTTGCATGGTAATATTGGTTTGAGAAATTTGATATTATTTGAAACATGTGAGCATTATGGTGTATTATTATGTATCAGTTGGTAACATGGATGTATGAAGGATGTTGATAAACAAGTTTATTATGTCTACATATATCTTTGGACAATTTTTTATTTGGTGAAGTATGTTTGGTAAAAATGAGCTAATGGTGTACACGTGACATTTATATGATATACAAGGATTTATTTTTGGTAGTAAAAGTGATATGATGAACTGATTCATACTCTTATGATAAAAATAATATTTATGCTTGGTCTACATTGCTTGAAGTCTCTTACAACCTCATTACCATAAGAAGACAGTAGGATAAAAGGCCATATAAGATAATCTAATGCAATGATATGACAAGGGTTAATGAACAACAAGTATATGATTGATGATAATAATATTTTATGTTTAAAACATAGTATCTCAAAATGATTGAACCTGGGTTGAGGTGTCATTATCTTGTAATTTTTTCATTCATCATCAAAAGGAAATAAATATATGATATAGAGCAGTATTCAAAATGCTTTTAGAAGTCTTGCAACTTGAGATGTAGAACTTATAGCAGTATGAAAGGATTAAAAAAGTTATATGTTGTCTAAACAATCTTATATTTCTTATGGTTGACACATAAGCTACACTAGATGAGGTTCTCGGATTAAAAATTCATTACAATATCATTTCCACTGAAAGACAATAGAAGTGAAGTTCTCATATTAATAATAAGTATAGGTTCTATTTTGGAACTACTGATCTAATATGTTCTTATGAAGTTGTGCAACAATGATCAGGATAAAAGGGCATACGTAATGACACAGTTCTATGCATAACAAAGTAAAGAAGCATGAGGCCATGTATATGATGTTTCTCCTTGTATATTCAGAAACTCATATGTAATATGCAAGAGCAGATGGTGTATGTAATAATCTTGGTAAATGCTTTTTTTTTATGTTTCTCTAACAATTTGTATATAATTAAGGACAATAATACAGGAAAGTTTTAAGGAGTTATATGGATTTGTTGTTGAAGACTGGGCTTCCATATCCTGAATTTTTGTTGTTGAAATAGTGGTTATTTGTTGTATGAGATTTTCTTGACAATGAAATGAATTGTGATAAATAAGTTGATTGATGATTTATCCTTGCACTTGTCATTGATCAAAGTTTCTAATAAGTATCATTTTTTAGCAGCATGACGTACTGGTTTTGTGATCAGAACATGCTCTTTGAATGTGAAGGATAAATGAACTTTTGTTACAGAAATTTGGCTTATGAAGGACTATAATTACAAGGCCTAATAGGCTTTGATGATTGGACTCTAAGGGTAAGAGTTAATGGATTAAGGTAATGGGCCCTTTGGATAAAACTTGGTGAAAGTGTTGTAATATCTTCTAAGTAGTGTGTAGAGACCTTGATAAGGATAAGTGTTATGGTTAGTTTGTTGATTGGCTTGTTTAAGGATTGAATTCCTTTGAAGAAGTTATGCTATTGGGATGATCATGCCTCTGATTTATTGCTTCTAACAGTTAAAGGTGTTTAAACACTGAAACTCCATGGGTGTTTTTTGTTGTTCTTTGATGAGTTTGCATGATAATGTTAACATGATGTGGTTGTGGCTTTTGATCCGCACAAGCACAATAAGTTTTTTATGATTATCTTCTAATGGGGGAGAAAAATCTTCATTGAATATTTATTCTAGTTATCTATTTGGCTTTCTGGAAGTGGTTTTTATTTTGACATATATCAGTTTATATATGTCTTTGGTATATTATGTGGCATGATACAGGTTTTTCTTTTAGTTTGGTTCCAGATCTTTATTTTATGGCATGTATTCAGCATTGGTATGAATTTATTTTGACACAGTGGTAAATTAATTTTCAGCATTGACATGACTCTGATTCATTATAATGATGGATATATGCAATATTTGATTGCATAGGTTCTTGTCAGATTTTTTTGTTTTTTTTTTGGCATACTTTGACATTAGTTGTGACATATCCAGCTGCTTTGACATTAGAATCTTGATATGTTTAGCTTTGACAAGTTTTCCGATGATATTATTGACATATTTTGAAACATGTATGGATTGCTGGTTATTTTTGTTGACCCTTTGTCCTTGAGACAAAAAGGGGGGAGATAGATCCATCATTAAATTAGTGCATTGCATATTTTTATGTTGAGATATACTAAGTGGACTCATTGCATATTTTTCATACTAGATAAACATGTCTTCATTGAATCATTCAGTCTTCATTGCATACTTTTGGATCTCTGGTACCAACTTGACATTGATAGTCCTTGATGGGATTTGACATTGATGATATTTTAGTTCTTATATTACAGGCTTGGTTGGCTATTATATAGGTTTTGACAGGTTTGGTTAAGTATTTATAGCTTCTCTTGACAAACAAGTACAAGTGTTTTTTTTAAAACAGGTGGCAGTTATCATACTTTTTAGGTATAGTTTTACATGCTCTTGACAAATAGGTACTAGAGTTTTTTAAAAATGGGTGGTTGTGATCATACTTTTCAAATATATTTTTACATTGTTTTGGTTTACTGATAATAGTGCTTTCAAAAGATAGCTTTGTGCTTACACATTAACATATTCTTCTTTGTTTTCCCTCTTAGTCAATGATGGCTCTTTTTTCCATCAAGGACAAATGGGGAGTTTGTTAACCCCATGTTTTTCCTTGATGACAAAAGGCGAGCTAACATGGCAGATTGGTTGATGTCGAAATCATATACCTTTGGGTCAGTTAAATACCTTGAAATGCTTACTTTTGGTTGGCACTTTATAGATTTAATTCAAATTTTTACCTAGCACTATATGAGAAATTTTAATATCGGATTTCAAATGTCATTTAAAAACACTTGTGTGCTCCACGGACTTCAAAAGGGAATTCATTTTGTAAAATAATGTTGTAAAGAAAGCAAAATGAAAATGGTTAATGACATTTCTATTTTGTTTTTCCTAGGATTTCCAAACCCTAAGCTAAGACACCACCATGATCAAATTGAAACAATTACAGGACAGGTTTTTGTTCGAATCTTCATGTGGGTTTTTACTATATTTTTTACCTACCATTTTAACCAATTGATTTATTTGTGTGCTGAGAATGGTGGGATTTTCAGAAGATTTCATGGATCCACTTCATATGTTTAGTCATTCTTTTAAAATCAGGTACTCTATAAGATCTACTTTGATTTGAGAAATGTAAATTTGAAACAAGTAAAAAATTGCACTAAAATTGTTTTGTTACTTGACTGTTATGAAATGACATTTTGGGAAAAGAATTATTTTTTGTTTTCAAAATATAATGTGGAAATATTGTGACAAATTTTTGCAGTATAGTTTGTCAAATGTTGCTTCTTTGATAAATCCTATTATGAATCATTGATAACAATAATTTCAGTTCAATATCTTGGAGTGTAACAATGGCACAATAATGGCCAAAATGTCATGCATTGCGATAGAGGTTCCCTCCCTTGTGCGCGTAGATGCAAATCGCTTCCTCGTGTGCTCAACTTCTCTAGTGAGTGATGACCTCCTTTTCTGCATTGTATCATTTTCACGTCATGATGTTCCTATCTGTCAAGTGGTTGTTGCGTCCACCTTCTCTACAGATGTTTTTACTTCTCATTTTTCCCATCCTGCCCCATCGAAGACTCCGTCTATGATGGTGGCTAGGGTTTTGGTGGTGGATGGCACCTCTTCTCTTCGAGCCGTTGACCTCAGCTCTAAGTTCTTTGAGGGACTAGGGGTGTCATTTTCTAAGATTTTTTCTAAGTCAACTATGGTTGAGAATGGCCCTAGGGTTTCTAATTTGTTCCCTCTATGTGGTTCTCTCTATGTTAAGCACTCTTTTCAGTCTGAAGGGGATTTAGTGAACAACACTGATGTTTTTAAATTTCACAGATTAATATGGCATTTTTTGGGGATTCTGGCCTAGCCTTCCTCTTCTACATGATTGGGTTACCCATAAATGGGAACCATTCTATCAGGTATAGTTCATATCTTTCTAATGGTAAAAGGGTTTTTCATTACAAAGTTTGATTTTGCTAAGGATAGAACTAAGATCCTATGTGATAACTTTTTTTTGTTGGGAGGATTATACATTTATGCTTATGCTAAAGCCTTGGCACCCAGATTTTAATCCCTTATCTGAAATCTTCACTAAGATCCCTATTTGGGTTAGACTCCCCAACCTCCCCCTTCATCTTTGGCATGATTCCATTCTTGAGGAAGTGGGTGAGGCTTTGGGGGATTTTTTTATGTTGGATCATGATTCCTACAATATATATCATTCAACTTATGCTCGTATTTTAGTTGAACTTGAAACTTCATTGGGTCTTCCAGCTGAAATCAAAATTGAATCAACCTTAGGATCTTTGATCCAGCAACTTGACAACAAGGGTATTCCCTTTAGATGTCAAAAATGTTTTAAGACTGGTCACATTTCAGTCCAATGTGGCTTGGACCCCAAGAAAAAAAAATATTCTCCCTCGTGTTGGAAGGGTGCTTCATCACAACATTACACTGTTATGAAAAGTTCCTCTCAGCTTGTGAAGAAGGACGATATTGTTCCACCTCCTACTATCCCTGTTGGTTCTGTGGTGGCTGCATGTTTTGGCTATGTTTTTTTTGGAGCTTAAACTTCTCTTTCACCACTGTATATTGATTTTGGTGGGACTATTGGTGGCATTGTGTCTATTGGAGTTGTTCCTACTTTTTTACCACTAAATGTTGTTGTCAGTGGGTCAGTGGGTGCTAATCTGGCTGGTCTTGCGGGTGTTTTTTCTTCTGCTATCTTTGGTTTGGAAAATCCTTTAACTGGTAGATCTTTGGTTGGGGATAAATTTGGTCCTATGCTGGAAATGTCACTGGAAGATCCTATTCTTGTGTTGGGGGATGGTTCTTACACTTTGGTTTCTTTGTGCTATGAGGATGAGGTTTCTAGAGTTGAAGATGGTTGGGTAACTGTTAAAGAAAAAAAATAAGAAATCCTCTTCTTTTGACATGACCCTTCGATCCCATAAGAAAGGGACAAAAGGATAGCTCTTTCTCATTTTGCTACTGATTTCTAATGATTTATTTTTTGTAGCGGCTGAGAAGTGTTTCTTCTTAGGTTTTGGTTAGTGTGTTTCTTAGGCCTTTTGATCAGGTTGGCTTGTTGAGTTTTAGAACTTTAATTGTTCTATCTTAAGTTGCCTCTGTATACATGGTTTTGGGGCCCCTTCAAAACCTATTGTTACCTTAATCAAAAATAGTAATTTCAGTTGAATTTTGGTTACATTAACAAACAACTATACATTGTTGTATAGTTAAGAATTTGTTTTGGAAATTCAATTTTAGGGTTTATGAGAACCCATGGTGTTTTCCAATTTTGTTAGAACCCTAACTGGGTTAGGTTACCCTAAGTCAGGGGTAATCAAGGAAGACCTGTGCAATAAAATGATAAATATATTCTTTCAGTTGTATACAATTTTGACAGTTGAAAATGCTACATTTTCTAAGACAATTTTTTTTAAAGGAATATTAAACTGGTTATGTAAATTGTCAACAATGTTTATATGTGTATGTAAGCATACACATGAAAGTGTGTGTGTGTGTGTGTGTATACTAATGTAAGTACATTGTTTTTGAGATAATATTGATTAAAATGGTGATATTATAAAATGATATAAAAGGCAGTGAGATATTGAATGTACGATAAATCTTTGATAGATTATGCTACAATTTTGAAAACATTGAATATTACTCAGCATTGTAATAAATAATCAATAGGTCTATATTTGAAAGGTTTTATGCAAATATACAATTATTGTTTTGATAAGATTTTGGAAGAGGGGTTAGTGTTGCTAAATAGATATTGTAACAGAGTTGGTGCTCTTACAGTTGGTGCTGCTAAATAGATATTGTAACAGAGTTGGTGCCCTTTGGATTAATAAAAGGATTACCAGTTTCTAGTGGTTTTTCTACCCCAAGAGAATTTTCCACTCATAAAATTCATGGTTTTATGTGTTCATTTTTTTCCTATCAGTTTGATTTATCATTGGTCTATCACTGCTTCAGCTATCTTATTCACTCTGTTTAGTTTGTGCTATGTATTTTAGTTCATTTGTCCTTCAATATCTTTTGCACCATTGTGTTTCAATTTATAATATGTTTAGATGTGCTTAACTCTACAAAACATGTCAAGATTAATGTTTAAAACATCAAATTGAATCCAATGTCATTCATTATTTAATTGAATGATCATTTATATGCTTTGATAAATTTATCCCTTCTCTCAAGATGTTTCTCTCATTGTTAATTTGAGCAAATGTTATTTGTTTGATTCAATTTTGTGCCCTCCTGCATCAAAATATTTTTTGCATTGTCAAGGTCACCTTCTTATATTATGTTTCAAGCAAAAAATTTAAAAATCTCTTCACTCTGAATCAACCCCTTCATCCCCCTCTAAGAGTGAATCCACTTCCAACACATATAGTGCCCTCCAAACTAAATATTAATTATTCAAAATTGTACTACATCCACCTCACACAAATACACAACAATGTAATACAATTGCTACCAATATGGTCACACTAAAAGCTATAGCTAGTACAGCTACAACTGTGATCAAAATATAATAATATTTGTCACCAAATACATGTTAGAACTATTAAAATTTTGGAGAAAATATGATCTAAATGGTGAAAATCCTGCTAAATCTTTCTCTGTCCTTAAATCCTACTTTTAAATTTCTAGTTGTTGGTGGAAAAACCCTAAAGTTTATGGCTCACGTTATAAAATCGCATTACCTTTTTGGGTCACTTAAAAAATTAATTCCCATGTGCCTTTATTTTTCATGTCTAAGTGGGACCATCCTTTTTAATTTTTCCTAAGTCTTGGTGGGGGATGATTTAAAATTGTTTTATTTCTCTAAGTTCTAATGTCCCCAAGTTACCTTTATGTCTTTACATCTCCCGTGCATGTCTTTTTTAATCTAATTGCGGGTGCTATCCCTTAATTGTGGAGATGAATCTTTTTAATGTTCAAGGTAACACACCTAGCTGACATGTGGTGGATGGCGGGACTAGGTCTGCGCAAAGGTAAAGAGTTAAAGGCAATTCAACTTCATCAAGATCTACAATGGACTCTTTTCCTTAATCATGAGATGCATTTGATTTACCCTTCAAGGCATCACGCCATGTTGACATGTGGAAAGTTGTCATGTCTTGGGCATGTTTGTAGTTGGTTATTGAGTGTTAAAGTCTTAGAAGATCTTTTGGTTGGCGTGAAGCCTCAAAAATAAGATGCATGATAGATACTGATCAAGGCATTGTGCCTGATCGCCATGTGTAAAGTGGCTAGAGCTTAGTAAAAGGTAAAGGCCGAACACTTTTCTTTTGATCTAACAAATAGCATAAATCCTTATGGAAAATATGCAGTCAGATTAACCTTTGAGGCATTGCACCTTTGTGCCACATGGACAAGGTGGGTCTTGATCAGTGCTAAGGAAAGTTAATGAGCGATCACATTTGATTTCATTTGATGGCTGGCACATTACCTTAATCTGAAGATGATCGAAGATTAGTCTTTGATGAATTGTGCCAATGTGATGCTTGTCCTATCTAGGAGGTGGGACCTACAGTCAGTAGAGAGGTGGTCAAGTGATACAGGAGAATCTTGGGTCCTTGGAAATCCTTCTCAACCAAAAATATGTTTTCTTTTGTTCTTTAGCTTGTTTGGAGGCTGCTCGATGAAGTACTCAGTAATCATTGTTGCTCGGTTACTTGCTTTGTCTTACTTTACCGATGGGTCTTGGTTTTTGTTGGTTTCTCGGTTCCTTCTTTCACCGAGTTGGTTTCTAATTCTTGGTTATATTCTTACCGAGTTGGTTGTTGTCACTCAGTTGATCTTCACCAAGCTATTTATCCTAATCTGGACAACTTCTACATTTAGTCTTCATGGTATAATTAATGTAAGGTCTCTCATTGGGATCTGTGTGAACCTAAATCTTGGTCTCCCTTAGGGATTTGAGTTCTAACCTCTTTGGTGGACTCTTGTATATATTTGTTTCTATGTTCTTAGTTTAGGCATCAATCCTGAAGATAGGAAGTTTCGGAATCAGATTTTAATAGAAGAATAAGTGTTAAGATATTCGATGGCAAGTCTGTGACCTCACATGTATGAATATCACTCTATAATTCATTTGAATGTATATGGCTGAAATTGGAAAGGCCTTATAGCCCGGCATGTATTGAGTTTGATCAATTAATGAAAATTATATGTTTTTCTTCTCTCCTTCTTGTGTTATTTCTTTAGTATGGTGTATCCGCAAGTTGGTTTGGTATTTGGGAGTGCCTTTGGCCCCACTGCCCATCCCACCTTGTGTTAGGTGGTATCAGAGTAAAGGTTAGATCTCAGTTCCTTCTTGTAAGCCCTAACCCTAGTTGGTTTATATTGTTTTGGGGTAGCATATTGTGATCTTACCTACAATTGAATAGGTTTTCAAGATGGTTCATGGGAGAGGAAATGCAGATCTAGGTCTAGTTGATATGCTAAGACAGATGGCTACAAGATTGAAAGTTGTTGAGATAGCTCAGCACAGAGGAAGACATCTTGAAGATGTAAGTGATGATGAATTGGAGGAAGTACAAGGAAAAGTTGCACCTGCACCTATTATGGATCAGGAAGAAGAGAGATTCCTACAAGCTTTGACAAGTTTGAAATCCACACCTCAGTTTAATCCTCCTGAGTATAGTGGAAAATTGGATTTTGATGAATTGATAGATTGGATAACTAAGATGGAAAAGTATTTTGAGTATGAAAATGTATCAGAGGAGAAGAAAGTGAAGATTGCAAGCACAAAGCTGAAAGGTCATGCGCTCTTATGGTGGGAGCACCTGCAATTAGATCAGAAGAAGAAAGGTAAAGATAAGATCAAGGTATTGGATAAGATGATAAACAAATTGAAAGGAAAGTTTCTAACTTGTGATTACCAATTAACCTGATTAGGAGAATGCAAAGTTTGAAAAAGAAAGATAGCTTGGTAAAAGACTATACTGAAGAATTCTATAGATTATACATCAGATCTGGACATGTTGAAGATGAAATGGAAAGAATAGAAATATATCTGAATGGATTAAGAAGTTCCATACAAGAAGAGATCAGCTTGGTCAAGATGGAAAGCATTGAAGAGGCATATCATTTTTCCCTAAAAGATGAGGAGAAATTGAACAAAAGATATGAGAAAAGACAAAGAGGAAGAGGAGGTAGATTCCCTAGAGGAATAGGTAGATCTCATCGGGAAAATAGTAGATCTGAACCAGACAAGTCAATTTCAGACACATCTCAAGACAAAGGAAATACTGAATGCAAATGTGGAAGTTCATACCGAGGAAGAGGAAATTACTCTCGAGTTGGTTATAGCAGAAGAGGATTCCAAGGAACTTGTTATAATTGTGGTGAAGAAGGACATTGATCTTTTGAGTGTACTCATGAAAGAAAGAAATTTGGTAGCATCACAAATGCTTTGGTGCATGAGAATTCACTGAATGAACCTGAGAAGGAAGGAAAACTCATGATCAGAAGGATACTATGGAGTGAGAAAGATAAGCAAGATCCTGTCAGAAAAATTTTGTTCAAGACCAGATGTAGAGTTGTAGACAAAGTTGGAAGGTGATTTTTGATAGTGGAAGCCAGGATAATCTGGCATCTGAGGAGATGGTCACAAAATTACAATTGAAAATAATGAAGCATCTGAAGCCTTATAAGATCTCATGGATCAAATATGAGCATACATTAATGGTGAGTGAACAATGTTTTGTGAATCTAAAAATTGGAAAGTATTACGATAAGGTGTTGTGTGATATTATGCCTATGGATTATTGTCATATTTTTTTGGGTAGACCTTGGCCATATGATAGACATGTTATACATGATGGAAGATTGAATAGATATACTATTTGGGTTGATAGTAAGAAAAAAAAACTTGTTACCTTTGGTTGAAGAATCTGTTGGTGAGACATGTACAACTGTGAAAGTTTGTTTGATGGAAGGGAGACAGTTTGTTAAGGATTTGAAAAGAAATGATATTTTTTATGCTTTGATTCTTAACAAACTAAGTAAGAATACAGAATATGGAATTCCTACAGAAGTTGAGAAGTTACTTGCTGAGTACAAGGAGATTATTTTAGATAATATACTTGATGGTTTTCCACCAATGAGAGATATCAGTCATTGTATGGCTCTTATTCCTGGAGCTAGTTTACCGAACAAGGCACCACATCAATTAACATCAACTGAGAATGAAGAGCTTAACCATCAAGTTCATGAATTGTTGAACAAGGGTTTGATCAGAGAAATTTTGAGTCCATGTGTAGTACCAACTATATTGGCACCTAAGAATAATGGAGAATGTCAAATGTATACTGATTCAAGAGCAATCAACAAGATCACAGTAAAGTATAGGTTTCATATACCAAGGATGGATGATATAATGGATTGTTTGAGTGGAATAGGATATTTTACCAAAATTGATTTGAAGAGTGGATATCATCAGATCATAATCAGAGAAAGTGATGAATGGAAGACTGCTTTCAAGATAAAGGAAGGTTTGTATGAGTCGATGGTTATGCCTTTTGGTTTAACTAATGCACCGAGTACATTTATGAAGTTAATGAATGAAGTTTTGAAGAAATTATTTAATAAATGTGTGATTGTATACTTGGATGGTATTCTTATATTCAATAAGACTAGAGAAGAACATTTGATGCATATAAGACAAGTATTACAGAGATTGAAAGAGGAAAAGTTACTGATAAATCTGAAAAGTGTTCCTTCATGAAAGAAGAACCTGTGTATTTATGTTTTGTGATTCTAGCTAATGGTTTGAAGATTGATCCTGAGAAGGTTGAAGCTATACTTAGTTGGCCTATACCTGAGAATGTCAGTGAAGTAAGATCATTTCATAAATTGGAAAGTTTTTACAAGAATTTTATAAGAAATTTCAATTATATTTGTAATGCTATGACTGAGACAATGAGAGGTGACAAAAGAGAATTCAAATGGACACATGGAGCTGATAAGATTTTTGAGACTTTGAATTTGAAGGTTGTTGAACTACTTGTGCTAGCCTTACCTAATTTTCATAAGGTATTTCAAGTTTAATGTGATGCAAGTGGAAGTGCAATTGGAGCTGTGTTGACTCAAGACGGTAAACCTATTGCTTTCTTTAGTGAAAAGTAGAATGATTCTAAAAGGAAATATTTTGTCTATGATCAAGAGTTCTATGTGATTGTTCAAGCCATGAAGAAATTGAGACATTACTTGATGCGGAGTGAATTTATGTTGTATATTGATCATAAGGCTTTACAGTATTTGGGTAGTTAGAATAATTTGAATCAGAGACATACGAAATGCGTAGAGTATTTGTAGAGTTTTACATTTGTGATTAAGCATAAGAGTGGATTTTCTAACCGAGTTGTTGATGCATTGAGTAGAAGAAGATCCTTGTTGGAAGAAATAAGAATTTAAGTTCTTAGTTTTTATGATATGAAGAATTTGTATGAAAATGATCCTGATTTTTCTGAGAAGTGGAGAGTGTGCAGAGAACCTATTCCAAATCAATCAATTAAGTATGAAGTTTATTTTATTTAGGAATATATTTTGTTCAAAGGTATTCAGTTGTGCATACTGAGAGGATCAATGAGAACTAATCTGATAAAGGTGAAACATAGTAGTGGTTTGGCTGGACATTTTGGTATTGATAAAATATTGAGTTTGCTTAAGGAAAGGTATTTTTGGCCTTATTTGTATAAGGATGTTCAAAAATTTGTAAAAGTTTGTGGAGTTTTTCAAGTTGCAAAAGGAGTGAGTCAGAATACTAGTTTGTATACACTGATTACTATTCCTGAGAAACCTTGGAGTGATATCACCATGGATTTTGTTCTTGGCTTACCGAGGACAACAAGAGGTAATGATTCCATACTTGTTGTTGTGGATAGATTTTCAAAGATGACACATTTCATACCATGTAAGAAAACATCAGATGCAGTACATATAGTAGATTTTTTCTTCAAGGAGATTATCAAATTGCATGGATTACCGAAGAGTATTATCTCTGACCGAGATAGTAAGTTTGTCAGCTATTTTTGGAAAACACTTTGGAAGAAGTTGGACACTGAGTTGAAGTATAGCTCTACATTTCATCCATATAATAATGGAAAAATAGAGGTTGTAAACAAAATTTTAGGTAACTTGTTGAGATGTTTAGTTGGAGACACGTCGAGTAATTGGGATTTGATTTTGGCACAAGCAGAGTTTGCATACAATAGTTTAATAAATAGAAGTACAAGAAAGACACCTTTTGAGATTATTCATGGCACATGACCGAGAGGTATATCAGACTTGAGAGATATTGTTGGAGAAGAGAAAAGAAGTGTTGAAGAAAAAAAAAATATGAATTCATGAATACATTGCATGAAGATGTAAAATAGAAGGTGGAGAAAAGAAATCAGAAATACAAGGATAGTGCAGATAGATCAAGAAGACACAAAAAATTTGAATTTGGTGATGTAGTGATGGTTCATTTGAAGAAATAAAAATTTCCTATTGGAACATATGGTAAATTGAAAATGAAGAAATTTGGTCCTTGCAAAATACTAAGAAGATTTGACAGAGATTTGGTAGAAGCACAAGAGGAAAGGAATACATTGAGTATCTGATAAAATGGAAGAACGGACCGATTGAGGACTCATCTTGGATTTCTCAATCTAAGTTGGATTCATTTAAGGTTGGACCTAATACGTGATTTAGGGAATTATTTCTTTTAACTCCAGGTGTCTGATACATGAGCATCTTGGGTCCTTGGAAATCCTGCTCAACCAAAAATATGTTTTGCTTTTGTTCTTTAGCTTGTTTGGAGGTTGCTCGGTGAAGTACTTGGTAATCATTGTTGCTCAGTTACTTTCTCTATCTTACTTTACCTATGGATCTTGGTGTTTGTTGGTTTCTCAGTTGCTTCTTTCACCAAGTTGGTTTCTGATGCCCAGTTACGTTCTTACTGAGTTGGTTGCTGTCGCTTGGTTGATCTTCACCAAGTTGTTTATCCTAATCTCGTCGACTTATTCATTTAATTTATGTGGTGTAATTGATGTAGGGTCTCTCATTGGAATCTATGTAGACCTAAATATGGGTCTCTCTTACAGATTTGAGTGCCCACCTCTTTGGTGGACTCTTGTATATATTTGTTTCTCTATTCTTAGTTTAGGCAGCAGTCCTGAAAGATAGGAAGTATCAGTATCATATTGTAATAGAAGAATAAGTGTTAATATATTTGATGGTAGGTCTGTGAACTCAAATGTATGAAGATTATTTTGTAATTCATTTGAATGTATATCATCGAAACTAGGAAGGCCTTACATCCTAGCATGTATTGAGTTTGATCAATTAATGAAAATGATGAAGGGCAAGGCAGGAGGATACCCAATGGAGATTTCCTAAGCCCCAGCAAATAACCACACAATGGAATATAAATAACAACACAGAGATTTATATCCACACAATGCAAATACTCATAATAGAATTATTATATTTTCATCCAACATGCCCAGCTATAAGGCCTTCTGGGTTATGGCCAAATACAATGCAATGACAATAGAAACTCCGTAAGATCTCACAAGATCCAAATGAAACCCTAGCTAGCCCAGATCCACACACTGGTAGGAACACCCAAGGAAGATCTAAACTTGTGCTCGCAAGTCCACCAAGTAATTCCCTTATCCCCCAAGCCGCAGCCACTAGCTCCTCTCAAAACTCGCTCTACAACCACCTCCTCTTCTCCCAGGTGGATGAATAATCCTAGCTAGTCTAGATCCACACATTGGTAGGAGCCCCCAAGGAAGATCTAGACTTGTTCTCACAAGTCCACCAAGCAATCCCCTTGTCCCCCAAGCTGCAACCACTAGCTCTTCTCAAAACTCGCTCCTCTACCTCTTCATCTTCTCCAGGATCAATGAATAATCCTAGCTAGTCCAGATCCACACACTGGTAGGAGCCCCCAAGGAAGATTTAAACTTGTGCTCGCAAGTCCACCAAGCAATCCCCTTGTCCCCCAAGCCACAGCCACTAGCTCTTCTCAAAACTCGCTCCTCTACCTCTTCCTCTTCTCCAGGATGAATGAATAATCCTTGCTAGTCCAGATCCACACACTGGTAGGAGCCCCCAAGGAAGATCTAAACTTGTGCTCGCAAGTCCACCAAGAAATCCCCTTGTCCCCCAAGCCACAGCCACTAGCTCCTCTCTAAAACTTGCTCCTCTACCTCTTCCTCTTCTCCAGGATGAATGAATAATGACTAAAGACTTCCCCCACAACCCCTACTTATACCAATCTAAGCCATAGGTCGGCCCTAAACATAAATTAAATACACACACATAAATTAAATGCCACAAGTCGGCCAACAACAAAAATTAAATGCCCAAAATTGATGTCTTAGTAAAATCACGATATCTCCTAGATCTAGATGAATTAGGACTCGTGCTTCGAACTATAGGTAGAAATATAGGCCCTCTTCAATCCTTGAAATTTTCATCCTCTAACTCTTTGTGGAAAATTACTTATACGGCCTGTAATAGGCACCAAATTCCTAAGCAAGGCCAAGCTCCTCCTAGTCCATGCCAAGCAACCAAGACCATGCCAAGTTCCATTA
>MU227423.1:499772-510521 GCA_018584345.1 Thuja plicata
CATCCTCTAACTCTTTGTGGAAAATTACTTATACGGCCTGTAATAGGCACCAAATTCCTAAGCAAGGCCAAGCTCCTCCTAGTCCATGCCAAGCAACCAAGACCATGCCAAGTTCCATTAAATACATAAAAACCAATTACCAAAGACCCAAGTAGGTCCACAAAACTCTACCAAATCCTTCACACATGAAAATAAGTCCACACAACTCCATAAAATCTCCCAAACATGCAGGATAGCCAACTACCCTGGGATGCTCCTGCATCAGACTCCCCAGGTGTGAAAAGAAGTATGCCTCATACTTTGATGCCAAATGAAATATCCACAACCATCTTCATCTTCACCAAAGGCTTCCACTCTAACAAGAACAATAGAACCAACATGTAAATCATTCAGATCTGCATCCATCTGTCAACCACTAGAATGTCAACCATCCAATCAGCATGCTCATTCCCAGGAACAAACTGAACATAGTACCTCGCCAATAACCTCTGTAACTTATCAAAACCATCAATGTCATCGAACATGAAATCCACATCAGCAACATGTAAGCTTAAATCCACAATAGGAGAAACATGTAAATCCTCAACCATGCCAACCACCAACAGGTCCACATCAGGAACATACAGATCCGTAGTGTCATGTAGATCCTCAACCACATCAAAAACTAGTGAATCCACACTAGAAACATCCATATCACCAACATATGGATCATCACCCTTAGCAACCTGATTATCCATGACCAAGTGCTCCACAATTTCCATGTCAGACTCAACAAACTAATCATGAAAACCAATCTCAACCACAGCATCAAAAAGGTTAGGAAGCTCCTCAGCAACAACCACAAGTTGCTCTACAGGTTCTGTATCAGACTCCACACATTGATCAACAAAACCAACTTCCATCTCAACCTTGCTATGCCCTCTTCTCTCTCGAACAAGTCTTCTAACCGACCAGACAACTCGCTTCCTGATCAGTAGACTCCAGCTCCACGATTTCAAGATCTCTCAAACTCTCTTATGAAATTTATCCAGAGATGGATCACTCTCAACCATCCATTCCTTAACTTGATTAGTCAATCTAGCTTCCATCTAAGAAAAAGTCTTTGAAATATTCTTCTCCACCACATCATGGAGTTTTGTAATCATCGCAGGGTCTAATCTTCTTAGAGTCATCTTCTAAGATCTTCACAAACCCTCTGCAATGAATCACCAACTAGATCCAACCTTTACTACAGGTCCTAGTGCAAACTACCTCACATTCGGTGCTTTGTCCACACACTGAAGAATAACCACACTCTGATAAACTCCACCTCAGGTCCTGGTGTAAACTGCCTCACATTCGGCACTCTGTCCACACACTCAAGAACAACTGTGCTGTGATACCATCTGATGAAGGGAAAGGTAGGAGGATCCCCAATGGATATGTCTTAGCCCCAGCAAATAACCACACAATGGAATATAAATAACAACATAGAGATTTATATCCACACAATGCAAATACTCATAATAGAATTATTATATTTTCATCCAACATGCCCAGCTGTAAGGCCTTCCAGGTTACGGCCAAATACAATGCAATTACAATAGAAACTATGTAAGATCTCACAAGATCCAAATGAAACCCTATCTAGCCTAGATCCACACACTAGTAGGAGCCCCCAAGGAAGATCTAAACTTGTGCTCGCAAGTCCACCAAGCAATCCCCTTGTCCCCCAAGACGCAGCCACTAGCTCTTCTCAAAACTTGCTCCTCTACCTCTTCCTCTTCTCCAGGATGAATGAATAATCCTTGCTAGTCCATATCCACACACTGGTAGGATCCCCCAAGGAAGATCTAAACTTGTGCTCGCAAGTCCACCAAGAAATCCCCTTGTCCCCCAAGCTGCAGCCACTAGCTCCTCTCCAAAACTCGCTCCTCTACCTCTTCCTCTTCTCCAGGATGAATGAATAATGACTAAAGACTTCCCCCACAACCCCTATTTATACCAATCTAAGCCATAGGTTGGCCCTAAACATAAATTAAATACAAACACATAAATTAAATGCCACAAGTCGGCCAACAACAACAATTAAATGCCCAAAATTGATGTCTTAGTAAAATCGTGATATCTCCTATCTCTGGATGAATTAGGACTCGTGCTTCAAACCGTAGGTAGAAATCTAATTCCTCTTCAATCCTTGAAATTTTCATCCTCTAACTCTTTGTGGAAAATTACTTATATGGCCTATAATAGGCACCAAATTCCTAAGAAAGGCCGAGCTCCTCCTAGTCCATGCCAAGCAACCAAGACCATGCCAAGTTCCATTAAATACATCAAAACCTATTACCCAAGACCCAAGTAGGTCCACAAAACTCTACCAAATCCCTCACACATGAAAATAAGTCCACACAACTCCATCAAATCTCCCAAACATGCAGGATAGCCAACTACCCTGGGATGCTCCTGCATCAGAAAAGTATCTGTTATTTCTTCTCTCCTTTTATTGTTTCTTCTGTATGGTGTATTCACAATATGGTTTGCTATTTGGGAGTTCCTTTGGCCCCATTTCCCATCCCTCCTTGCATCATTATGTAATTTTTATTCAAGTTAAATCAAATCTAATGGTCAGTGCGAATCCTCAAACCAGAGATGCAGAGAGATTAACATTCAATGCATCGCGCATGTGTGACGCATGTCCAGCCTAGTCAGTGCATGTCAGAAGAGAACATGTGTTTATGGAGACCACTAATATGTTGGCACATGGAGGTTGATGGGGCCTTTGGTTTTGAAGACAAGAAGTAGGTAAATTTTAGATAGATGTAGATACATCGTATGGTCATCGCCATACCTCAAAATCAAAGATTAAGGTTTTTAACCTTCAATCCATTGCGATAGAGCGACACATGGAAAATTAGATTGTAGGCACGGGTAACTTAAAGTACATCGATGAATTGGTTTTAAAGGTGAAAAGGGGTGCAATCTTGGCCATTGACAGTGATTTCACACCACTTGTTGCTGTTAGAATCAGATTTTTTTAATATTCAAATATATTTCCAGGGGGTGGCACTTCTTTTTAGATCATGGAGCTATTTAATGGATAAATCAGATATGTTGGATCAATTTATTAAAGTCATATGGTGTTGAGGGGATGTTTTCTGATGACCGTGATTTTCTTAATGTCATGTGGTGGTGATAGGGTTTTGTGTTCAATATTGTATACTTTCTGTAGACCTTAATTTGTTGCCTATCAATTTTGCACTATGTTTTCCCTAGTCATGTGGGTATGTATATCAGATATTATTTCAGATCTTTTGAAGAAAGATCAAGTCGATGGAGAAATAAGGATAAGTGTCAATCAAATTTCAAGAAGGATAGATGTCAATTAGATATTGAATTCTAGGGTTTCTTTCTTCTATATGTATCCCTCTTTTCTCTATTGTAGAGGTTCTAGTTTCTCTGCAAGTTTTTAGAATAGGTTCCAAGTGTGGTTCTTCTGTAAATATTTTTGTCTTTTCTCTTCATATAGGGTGTTCTTAGTTTCCTTTCTGGTTTCAAAGAAGGACATCATTGTAATAGCAAGCTTTATGAATGAATTTTCAGTGTTTTTATTTTGTTATCAAGTTGTCTCCATTTGATTTCTGAATCATTGAGACTAAGGCATCAAGGGTGTTTTGGTTTTGTCCATTTGTTGATCGGTAATGGGTTCATTTATATGATGGCTATGATATAGGATTTGTTTTTAGATATGTATCAGTTGGGGTATCAAGGGTATGTAAACTTGTCTTTCAGTGGATTTTGATTTTTGTATTGTCTATTCCAGGGTCTCTTCCAAGGGAAGAGTTAAATGCTTTGAGTAGATAATTGTATATTTGAATACACAGGTGGATCCACAAGTAGATCTTTATTAATGAGGGTATGTTGGTGTAAGGCATTAGACATATTAGACTGTGTTGTCTTCTTTATTCATAATCTTCTTTTCAATGTTATGTTTGACTTTGTTTCCCATTGGATAAAGCATTGGTCTATGAGAGATCTGGGGTATTTCAGAGAACCATTAATCAAATCATAATTGAAATCATTCCCCTTTCATGTTGAAAGAGTTGCAGTAGTTCTATTTTTAAAACATACTCTATGAAAGTGGGATACTACATAAGATTTGATGAAACATTGAGGTACATGTACCCATAGGTTTGAGAACTATTCCACATTTATATATCTGCAAGTTGTTATTTGTCACAAGGAGTAATGTGTGTGCAGATTAGGTAGTGCCCACTGGAGTGATGTGGAGCTCAAATTGAAGGATGTCTTTGAAACTTGTTGATTCTTGGCTTTCTCTTGTCTCCTTTCTACTGAGGGTGTTGAGTTTGTACCCTAGGTTTGCAATCCCACAGCCTAGTCTCAAAATCTCATCTAGGAAAGGAGAGTGCAAGAAAAAGAACTAACAAAAATGGCGACTCTGCTCAGGATAGAGAAGTAAAATAAAATTTGTTAAACCTTTCAAAGGAATCTCAAGTGTTCTATTGATTATATCATTTGACCCATCCGAGTCATCAACAGAAATGGTGACTCTGCTGGCAAAAAGATATTAAGGTTTGATAAGCTTATTTGAATTCTCTGGTACAATTGGTTAAATCCAATTTTTAGATGGATATAATCCATCCAAGAGTCAAGAACAACATATATACTCATTGGGGATAAGAGAACCTTATTCTTTGTTTAGTCAAAATCTATACCAGAGTGATATCATTGTTATAGTCATATGCTAACAGAGAAGTATTCCTCTTATTCAAAGTGAGCCAAGGTTTGTTTGGTTTGTTATTGCAATAGTGTCTGAAAGTCCAATTTCTTCAAAGATATATTTATACGATTTCACAAAGTGGTGAGTGGCAAATATGAGTTCTCTTATTTGTACCAAAGTGCATGATTGAAGAAAGGTTACAAAGGAGGTGGACTTGCAGTGATAATCAAGCAGATGTTTGGGATCTTATGAATAAATCATGGTCAAGGGACAAATCTATATGAGACCCTATTAATGGGGTGTGTTGAGAGTTTTTTGGTTTTGAAGAAGGTCAGAGTGGGGTGAAGTGATCTCAGCTAATTCAAATTTGTCCTCCACAAGGAGGTGGCGACTCTACCAAAGTTTTGAAAGGTAATTTGAAGGTGACTTCAGATCAAGTATTTTTTTAGCTACTCCGATACATCCAGGTATTTCTCAAGCTAATAAATTTGTTTCCTTAATAAATAGTCTAAGAAAAAAAATAAGGAACAAGGTGTGGTAAGAGGTTTGCATGTTTCAAGTTTCAAAAACTGCATTTTACAAAATTAAGTGGGAGCGTGTATTAGTTTAAAAATGGAGGACATAGAGGTGAGAGATTCTACTATGTCCAATTATGGAGGATCTGTGCAAGATCTTGAAGAGGTTCTTGTAGATAACAAAATTTTAAAACAAGATCTACAAGAACAAGTCATTTGGTCACTGCACAGAAGAATGAAAAGCTTGGTGGGAGAATCTGTACTTATTTTTACATGAGGTTTCCTACTGTAATAGAGTATATTATTCCTTTCTGTCCTAAGGAGTTTGTTTGTGCTAATTTATTTGTGGAAAAAAAATTTCCTGATTCAATCTATTGGCCAGTCTCCTTGAGGGTACAATATGTTTTGTCTGCCAGGAAATGGATAGAAAATGTTGAAAATCTTAAGTTTGAGATTGCACATGAGTTTGCGCTTAGTGATATCATTTTCTAAGAATGATGGAAACCAGAATAATAGAGATAGGTCGAGTGGGGATGATGTCTCTTGCAATCATGATAGTGATTTTTTTTCTCATAATGGTGTAAAGGATAAGAGTGGTGAGAGTGATGGGTTTAAAAGTGATATTGATGGTTCTATAAGGGATGATGTCTCTTATGAAACTAATAGTTATTCTCACCAATTAATAGAAAATACCGATGATAAACAAGAGGATCATATTAATAAAGATGTAGGTTATTGTTATAATTATTCAAATGAGCTTGAAAGTGTTGATGAAGGGGTATGCATTCCTTTATCAGGTTATGATGAATCTAGTGATTTTTAGTTTTGAATCACAATGGTGATCCTTCTCACTATAAGGAAGAGGATATGTATGGTCAGCAAGGAAACAATGATGGTATAAATGAAAATGTTGCTCCTGACTGCATATCAAAAATTAATGAAAGATGACAATGGTTCACTTCATAGTGAACAAATTTCTGAGTTCTTGACTTGTGAATATGTCATATATTCAGGTGTGGATAGCTCAGAGCTCTTATATCTGACACATATTGATTTTGACAAAGAGTTTATATCACGTAGTCCTAATTGTGACATGTGTGTTTCTAATTTTCCTTGTACTTTTGTTTCACTAGGCCAAAACCAAATTGAATATGATAGATCAGATGATGAAAGCATCAGTGCATTCTTAGAATCAAGAAAGGATGAAGCTCATGGTTTTTTTTTTAATAATGAATGGGATTATTATGAGGATTGTGAATCTGTCACAGATTTTGAATCATTTATTGAACAATTTCAAGATGGTCTTTCAGTTTTTCAAAATATGCATGTTGCCCCATTTTTTGCCTGCATACCTTTAGATAGAAATGGAAGTTTAGTGTATAGCATTGGTCTTGAGATCTTCATGAAAGTCTTGAGTCTAAGTCTAGTTTTCCCCTTAGGCTAGGAGGCCTTTATCGGATTTCCCCAAATTGACTTCTCTTTTGTAAGCCGGAGGGAATTTGTATCGGAGATCATGTTTCATTGGGTAGGTTAAGTTCCCAAATCTGGTAAAGGTCATATTTTATAGGTTTCTAACATTGGTTCTATTTACATTTGAAGTCTTTGGCGTTGACACTTCATTTTGCAGCATTGGCAGAAAATTGGTTTCTGTCACGCCTAAAATTTTGCGCCCAAAAATGCAACAACTTTTTTTTTCGAAGTAGAATTAAGGTCAAGAGGGTCTAAAAGGAATCATGACTATGTTTCAACCTCCCTCAACCCAAGGTCACCTACTGAAGTTAAAGATACACAAGGTGTCACTTAATTACAGATTTCCCTAGAGATAAATTTAGGCTAACGTTTGAGGACAATGCAAGGTGAGGCTTTTATGAAAATGTGTGTCATCCCTTTTTTTTATTTTAATAGAGTTTGATGATGTGGAGAGGAAGACTCCCTATGCTTAGTTTCCAGGGACGTTCAGAAAAAGCTAGTAGGTTGATAGCTTAAAGATACTGTGTTTAAAACACCCTAGGGCAAGGCACTTTCATAATATTATTTTTATGATGACCTGTATACTGGCCACATATGTTGGCCACATAAAAATAACATTATAAGTCCTTAAGTTTAATTTAAAAAATTTAATTAGATTTTCCACTTTAAAATTTCTCAATTAAATTATTTAATTATTGTTTAATTAATGACTATGTTGAATTTGATTTCATAGAAAATCTTATAACTTAAAAGTTAAGACTAGAAAAAATAGTTAAAAGATTAAAATTAATTTAATGTCAAACTATAGTTTTTCAATAGTTCAATAATAATTTATTTTACTAAACCCTTGAACTTCAACGAATCTCATAATAAAAGCAATCTCAATGGAAACATGATATTATTTGTAGAGAGTCGTCTGTTGAGTAAGACTATAGCCCACTAGTAAATAATTACTAAAAGTTAATTTATCGCAATTCAACCTATAAATTCACTTTGAGTTATTATCCTATTGTTAAAGAGAAATTAAATTAAATCATTACATTCCCCCCCCCCCAAAAAAAAAAAAAGAAATATATATTTTCTTAGGACAAGTTAATAGTTTAAAAGAACTAAATTTTACATAGCACAAATTAAAATTTCTTTTGCTAATCAAAGGGAAAACTTCCCACTAAAAGCCCCTTCTTTTAAAAAAAGGTCAGCATTAAAATTTACCTCCCACAATTTTCCATGCCCTAACCCTAATTCAAAATTAGGGTTGGGCTCAAAAATGGAAAGTGACAAAAAGTCACTTGTAGAAACCTTCTTCCTAGTTTCTACTCATTTTTTTGTTTCATCAAACCCTAAGAGATTTTTTTTTCTTTGTTTTACAATGATTTGTGCAGGTCTGCCACATTCATGGAGCTAGAAAGAAGAATCTTTTATCATATGTGTGTGTGTGTGTGTGTATTCTAATATATATATACATATATAACAGTATGTATATATACATATTAAAATATATATATTTTAATGTTGGTCAAAATCCCATGGCGGCAGACTGTGTTTGTATACAGTGGGGCAGCGACGGCGTATTTTTATAAACAATGGGCGGCGGAATGAAATTGTGCCCCCATTTTCATGTTTGCAGAGACGAGTGCAAAGAGAGAGGCGAGTGTCGCACGGCTTCCACCACCGCCACAACCCGTGGTAGGTGTGCCCGCGGCTATACGTGGGGGTCGGCCACCACAGGGGGGGTTTCAAACCCCACCCTACTGCCGCTTTCCATAAGGAAACGCGGGGGAGGCAGGGGTTGCGGCTCTGCCGTGGCCCACTATTATTTCGTTTTAATGTTTTTTTTGTTAAATTTTTTTTTTGAAGCATTTTTTTTTATAAAAGGTTTAAAATATATATATTATTCATATTATATATATATATATATGCAAGTGTATATTTCCTTGTTTATTTAAATATTATATATGTATTTTATATATATATATAAATATATATATTTTATATATATACAAATATATATATGTGTATACTATTTTTTTTTTTAAGAAACAACAGCATATATCAGCAAGGATAAAGTATGAATATATGTACATTTTTGTTTTAAAATGACATATATATACATATATATGTATATACCACCCTTTTTTTTGGTCACAAACCAGAAATAAGGAAATGTATGTATACATAGATATATATTTATTTATTTTTAAAAAGGAAAGGAGTTTCAAATTTTTCAATATATGATCATGTGTGTGTGTGTGTGTGTGTGTGTGTGTGTGTGTGTGATATCACAAAACTAATCTTACTATTAAGCATTATTTGATTTAAAAGAAAAGAGGGAAAACAAATTTTATTGGAGTATTTCATTTCATCTTTATGTAGTCAAATAAACATAAAACATATTCCATGACAGATTTTTAAATTGCTAAAGTATAGCCATGATTCAAGTAACAGAATTTATGCATGATTCTATATTATTTTGTTTACTCTTATTTACTTCTTATTGCAGAAAATAACTTCCACATTACTAAAATAAATTGAAGATTAACTAACTAGTGGTCTTGCACAACTTCATTTTGTAATAATAAGGAACTTGAAATAACAAGTTTTGTACAATGTCTATCTTAACATAGAAAGGAAATTATATTCAATCAAGAGCCAAATACAATACATGGTTTGTCATTTCTAATGGTTTCTTTCAAATATGCTTTTAAGAGATACATAAATCAGCCACATGGATTTAAACAAAACTTTCATATTCTTGCATATAAATTAGACAAAAGAACATGGCTTTTCACTTGTACATAGAAAATAGATCATTTTTCTCCTTACTTCATTTCAAGCTCTAAATATAGCTCCAACTTCAAATCTGCAATACAAAATAAGACATGGGAAAACTAGAAACCATGGGCTGCTCTCCACCCAACCTAGGCCTCTTATGAGGCCACCCCCGAGCTTCGGGAACCAAACAAAGGTGGGTAACATTTATACAAAAAACAACAAAAAAAGAGAAACATGAAGATCTCACATTCAACTCCCATTCCCATAAGATTTCATAATGGATCCCTCAAAGATCCTACATGGGTTGAAGTGGACCAAGTAGCCAAGGGAGAAGGCCAAACCCAAAACTTAAAACCCTAGCCTTCACATGGCTGCCCAAATACTTAATTTCTCATTTTCAACTATAACAACATCATACCCTTATGACCCCCAAATGAAACAACAAGGGAGGCTTCATGGAGACCATACTCCATGCTTTTTCCCTCTCCTCATTGAGGAGAGACTCTACACCAAGGGCTGTCAAAACTCCTCCACCCCCAAGGCTACTCTTCCCTCCCAAGGGTGAGTGAGCCTTGATACTCCCATTAACAACACATACAAGAAATAAAATAAAAGCATTGCAACAACATCAACATAACAATAACAACAAGATCATGGCTCCAATGATCCCATAAACACAAACCACATCCATATTTGCAAGAACACATAAAACCTACAAGAGAGGGTTGCAACAAATTCACCAACCTAGAATTCAAGCTTAAGGCAAGATAGTTGTAGAAGAGATCCCTTTTAGCCCAATTCTTTCTTCCAAGATCACCAACTCTAGCTGTGTCTCTAAGTTAGAGAGTGGGTGTTCAAACTCTCCAACATGGAGAGTTCCCACTAAAAAGCCACTAGAAAGCTCATGGGGAGAAGGAAAGTCCTCTAATTGGTCCCTCTTCCCTAAACTCTTACACCTTACTAAAAATAGATCCAAAAAGGGGAACTCCTAAAAGGTGAATTATGTCTTAGCACAAATATGGAAGGGTGGTCTATCCAAAGTCTATCCTCACAAGAGTTGATTTTCGTCCAACTTGGGAAACCAACTTTTTGGAAGGGTCACATGGTCAACTAGAGGCTATCCTAGGGTTAAAGTGGCCCTTAACTAATGGTATAACAAGTGGGCTACCTAAAAATGACCCCAACACACCCCTAGACACTTCATAACCCCTCCAAAAGTCCACTTTAAGAGTAATTTCGAAATCCCAATGAGATGACCACACCCCCATCCCCCAA
>MU227423.1:510571-523987 GCA_018584345.1 Thuja plicata
GGTAGGTGGACAACCATTCCCAAGTTGACATATCATGGCCTTAAGTACAAAACACAAGTGTCAAATGACACACACAACATTTACACATCACTAGGCCATGTCATATCCACTTAGGCAAAACTCACAATGAATTAAGAAATACATTTAAGGACTACATTTCCACAATCAACCAAATACATCTACGAATTAAATTATGAAACAATGAGGTCTTGTCTTTCATTAGATGCCACCTTGGCTCAAACTGAGTTCACATATCCCTTTGTTTGGTTCCCCATATAAAATACCATGGTCTCTCACCTGCACACTCAATTCAAATATCAGTAGTATGAGGAGAATAAATATACATCATAAGGAAATAAGCAATATTCAAAATTTAAGGAAATCATCAACACACTAAGTTTTTTTTTTTTTTTAGACAAAAGTGGCAAGCCACTATAATATATTAATATAAACTGATTCAAAAAGCTCAACTAGGAAAGAATCAGGAAGAAAACCCAGCATCATCACTTAAATATATACAATGGTTCATGCGATATTCACTATCAACCAGAAATGATATTAAATCATTCATACAAATGGGAGTATAAACTACCTCCCCCAACCCCCTATTTGATTATACATTTAAAATTAAGAGGCATCAAAATATCAAAAATGTCACCATGTCAAAATTTTGAACTTTGAGTTTACAACTCATTCCACTCTTTACTCTCCCATGGCACTCTCTTCGCGACCTCCAAACCACCCCAGTGAGTCGGTTGCATCTCTGGTTTCCAACCGCACTTTATTAATGTCTTGCTGAAGGTGGGGAAAACTGAGAAGCAGCATGTTCTCGGCCCCTTCGTGAATACGTGAGGATGCTATCGGCGAGTCCCAACTTTCACACTCTGCCTCCTTTCTATCTGCCCCCGCGCATTCCGCTTTCTTTAACTGAGAAGAGCTCGAGATCTTCCAACCACTACCAACATACTAATTTTATTACTAAAGATCACAAGATTACATCAATTTCATTTTAAGCATTTAATCCTAAGGTAAGATCACATTGCATGATTTCATAATTAAATATCCATTTCCAATAATTCCCAAATTCATCAATAACCCAAAACATAATCATAATGTATTTCTAAATCAATTGTCTCATAATACATGTCCATAATAGAAAACATAATATAGTCCATAAGGTGCATCATAAAGCATCATGTGTCCAAACATCCAAAATGATCAATCCATGACCTAAAACATAAAATCCATAAGGTCCATAGTGCATCAAAATATAAAGTATCATCAGCTAAATCTATCATAAGCAGAAAAATGGGAAAACTATGATGGGGTTCGGGGTGAGGCCTCACAGTTTTGGGCTTCTCCTTGGCAGAAAATTACCTGCAGAGTGTGTTTTCTGTGGTGGGTAATTCTAAATGTCTCAGCAGTCAGTAAAGTTTGAAAGTGGATAATTTGGGGGATAGAAAGATTATTGCATTCAAAATGCACCTTTACAGACCAAAAGGAAAGATTAAATGAAGAATAATCCAAGACGCAAGCTTATCAGTGGAAAAGTGGAAAATGGCTTCTCCACTACTCCAACAGGTGGGTTACAACCTGAGTATATTTTTTGCCAAATCAGTAAAATGGAAGAGCTTTGAAGAAGAATCTATCTCATAGGTGACCCAAGGTATAAAGAAAGCTGATGAAATTGACACATATCATTTTAGCATCTCAATAGGCTAAAATTCTCCCTTAGCAGATTTTTGGGTAGAAAACAATTCATAACCATTTCTCCGCTCAAAAGGGAAGCGAAAAAGTAATTTTCTGCCACCTCCAAAAAGTTACCGTTACGGTTATCTAAAGTGAATAGATGTTTCTTAACAACCCAGAGGGGTAAAGTAATTAATTCAAATAAAGCCATTTTTCTTCATAATAGAATTTTTCATAAATGCTTTAGTCTTTTCATTCATGTGGCACGGGCAGTCGGTTATTAAATGGTAAGAATTTAAAAGTTATAAAATCAGTGAAATCTTGCAAACAGGAAATACCATCTATTTGATGAATTGTGTGCATTTGAATCTCTTGGCAATAGTTTTTCTCTGCTCTTACATTCTTGAGATATATCCTAATTCCCAAGTCAAATCAATCGAAGCATGGCTATTAAATTTATGGTATTTGATGGGATGAATGGAATCACTTCTGAATGGCATAAAATCTCAGACACCTCTCTAAAGTTCTTTGATATGTAGAGCTTCTAGAATAGATTGGGGATGGACCAAATGCACCTTGTCACTAAAAAACTGAAGGAGGGTGGATTGGTTGAAGTCATCAGTTTTCCCATTGCAGTACAAGCGCTAGAGATTGTTTGAGAATGTATAGCTTGGTATGATCCAGATACTAAGAAAATTATTTTGCCCAATGACACGGTGCTACTCTTCATTGATCAATACTTTGTCAAGAACTCCCTGCGCATTCCAAAGTAGACTGAATACTTGGAGATGACATATAGTCAGGAGGTTACTAAGTATGGAGCAAAGAAGGTTGTGTGGAAGAAGGAATTAATGAAGTCATGGTTTCAAGAGTCGAGGAGTGCCAAGTGAAAGTATCCTAAAACACTATACAGCATGAACCTGAAGCCAAAAATTGTAGATATCTTGGTACTGCTCCATGGGATAAGAGGTGAGAGTGATGCATTAAATTTTGTTGAACACCATTTCTTCTTAGTCCATGTGATCTTCTCTCAACACCATTTCATCGATTGGGGCCTTATGGTAAGAAGAAATCTCTCTGATGCCCTAAATAGAGCTAAACATTAGAATGAGTTCTATGTGTCTTCATTTCTATTATATATAATGGCTAAAATTCAAATTTGGTCGCAGCTTCCTAGATTAGAAGAATTCCCAAAGGATGTTAAGAGTTATGAATTCTTCCCCTGTTTGCAATTACATAACAATTATGTTGAGTATCTCAAAGTTAATGATACATTCATGATGAGACTATGTAGGGAGCTACAAGGTTTCTCATAAAGAAGATTTTCTCATGAAGCCATGGAGTTTATCAGCCAGTTTGGGTGCTACTTTATTCAATTTGCAGATTTCTCATATATTTGTCTTGCAGGTTTTGATGACATCCTTTTGAAGCTGCCTAGATATCCTGATGAAATGATCATGATGGTTGAAGTGATGAGACAAGAAGTCCAAGTGAATCTGATCTATTTTGATTCTAAGAAGAAAGGCTACAATTTCCCAATGATCATTGGAGCTTACATTCATGCATCCCAGTCCAAGGCAAAGAATGTCCAGAAAACATTCTCAAAAAGGTTTCAATTGGAGACATATGATGTATTGAGGCCGTAGTATGATCTTGTGAATTATGCCCAAGATCACCTGCAAATGATTCATGCTATCCATAACATTGATGATATTCAAGACTATTAGGCCAACTATAAGGATGACTTAGAAAGAAGAGAAAGATTCTACGCAAGGTTAACTATTGAACAAATCAAAAAGTTCAAAGTTAACATTGCAGTTGAGGGGCTAGAAGATGATGGCCAGCATATGTATGATAATACATATTTAGAAGAGATAAATCCCCTCCATATAAGTTCTGAACCCATGCTAGGTCAAGCCATTAGCAACTTGCAGACCTTGATGGGTGGGATCTACAAAAGGACAGAGTAGTGGGTTGAATGGACGGCAGGCAAAAGGAAGAGGTTGGAAAGGAAGCCTCCTTCTCAATGAACTCCTGCAAAGGAGACTTCAAATGTTCCTACAACATCCTCATCAAAAACCTCAAATATGGCTAAAGGATTATCTCAGCTAGCGGGTGGAGGTGATGAACCTCTTGAGAAATAAATCTCACTAGAGAAGACATGTGGAGAGGGCCCGCTTCCAGACATCGGTTCAACTAAAGAAGTAGTCTCCAAGGACCTGGCCAAGTCTGCAATTGAGCTCACTAAAGGTGCAGGACCCAAACAATAAATTAAGGCTAGTGTTGTGGATACACAAGTCAAAACCTTGATTCAAGATACTCCAAGGCGAGGATCCCTTGTTATAGTAGAGGTGGGTGAAGATAGCTCTAGTACTTTAGCCACAAAATCGCATGAGAGGTTTGGGAAGCAACAAGGAGCTGCTCAAGTCATTAAATTAGTCTCATCCTCTCCTACTTTGGTGAACCCATTTAATTCCAAACCCAATTCTACTCCTCCGTTGATCAGGAAGTTGTTCATAGAAGAATTTATCTCCGCTTCCAAAGTTACTAGTGATGAATCTTGGATAAAGAACACTCTAGAATGCAAGAGGAAGAGAGTAGAGGAAGGGACATCCAGCAAAGATACCCTTTCACAGGCCTTACAACCCAACACTACTATGAGTAAATTGAAGAAAGTAAATACAATGTCTACACTAGGTCAAGATCCTGAAACTAGGCATTTCACTATGGAAGTAGCCAAGCCTACGAAGGAGGGCAGATTCAAGGACATGACTGCCTCCAATTTTTAGTTGCAGTCATTTGATATTGTTAGATTTGGAGAATACAAATCCACCCAAGAACACCTGCATGCAAGACTGTCATATAAAGAAGCAAGAAACAGAGAGAATAAGAGAAAGCTATGGCGGCCAAAAAGCCAGAGACGAGATATCCATGTTGACAGAAAAAAGCTTCTATATTATCAACCACTGAATTACAAAATAATCTCGATGTGAAATGCAAAGAAGTGAATCCTTATAAAAGGAATCACGAAACCCTAAAAGGGAAAACCTAAGGTTAGCTTAAGCAACTAGAGTGAATAGGTGAGTTAGTAATTAGATCATAATGATTTAATTAATAACCCAATAGACTATTACTCTAACACCCCCCCTTAAGATAAGCTTAGGGAGAAGCAAAACCTAGGAAACTACTGCAGAAAGTAGGAAAGATGGGTCCCAACAATAAGGCCTGATCATGTACCCAAGTACAATAAATGAACTAGATGAAGGAAACTAAGCCTTCAATCTAGGGAAAAGATGTCCCAGAGAAAGGAACAAGAAAGAACGAGAAACATCTCTTAAGCATGTAGCTGAAAACTCTGTCAGAAGAGACTGCTGGAACCCCCACTGAAGTCCATGACCAGGTAGAGAAGACAATGTCTGAAGAGCTGATCAATTGAACCAGGAAGAAATAGAACCAACAGGTGAACCCCCCCATAATGATGAACTGGGAGAGGTGACAGGAACACTAAAATACAATGCCAGAAACATCTACAGAAGAAGAACTAGGAACACCAACAGTGCAACAGAAGTAAAAACATAGGATAAAGGGCGGTGTCACTGACACATAGCATGGGCTAATGTCATGGAAGGTACACTCACTTGACAAAGGTGGATGCACCTAAAATGGCATAATCATCATAACCCCCCATGGCACTTTATAACAGACTGCAAGTACTAAAACCATACAAGGTGTACAAGATCCTAGATATACAGAAGTAGGCACTTTATCTCAGTGTGTTTATAGAAAAGAAAGCATCAGAAGAATCATACAAGCTCAGAATTCAGAAAGAAGAGTGAGCTAGAATATCAGAAGAAGAGATCCCAGGACCTGTAGACCCAAGCAATCCACCAGAGTGCATAAACTGCCAAACTCAAAGGAGAGAAAACCTAGAATAGAATCTGGAAAAAATACCCCAACAATTGAATAGTTCACTGAACCAGCTTTCCGACGATATCTGGTTTGCCAAAAATGGAGTCCGGATGAGCCAGATATGACTCCCGAAAGGCAAAAACAAACATCGGAATTTGATAAAAAAATGTTGTCAAAATAGTAGAACCCAAAACCCTAACCTCCATCATCAGAAATTTCTCGGAAAGAGCTTTCCGACGGTATATGAAAGTCAGAAAAATACCCTCGGATGCTCAAGATAGAGAGAAAACAGTCCCGGGGGGTCAAAAGTGCTCCAAAAATGAGAAATAAGCCCCTGGGGCTGAAAACATTTGGGCCCCCAGGCGCATGGCGCGCGCAGGGGGCTTAAAAAAGGCCCACAGTCACCCATGTGACCAGCCGCATAGAGAAAGGGGCCCGCGGGTGCTAACAAAAACCGCGCCACCAGGTGGAGCGGAAATCGCCGGTGGAGCGGTTGCGGAGCGGCGAGGTCTGTGAAGGTGACCGGGCGGCGGGAGCGCCAGAGGCGAGCGGAGCCAGGAGGCGGCCGGGCCAGCGAAGCGGGCCGCAGGGGCGGCAGAGCGGTGGGACCGCGCAGGGACCGGAGGCGGGGCCGGCAGGAGGTGCGCAGAGTGTGGCGGGCCGTGCACAGACCGGCGGCGGCGTGGCGCTGGTGGCCCGGCGGTGGCGCGGCGCGGCCAAAAACCTTTTTCACTTCACACGTTATTTAAAATGCATAAAAACCTTTAAAAACAAGGTTTTTTTAATTTTTTTCTCGATTTTCGTGCCCGTACGACACTAAAAACCAAAAAAAATTTGCCTCGGGGTCAAGTTGTCCAAAATGGACAAGCTTTATATGGATTCTGGGGTTTTTGGGCACTCTAAGCGCAACGGTAATGTCTGTTTGGGCCCAAAGTGACCAGAAACAAAGGTTCCCCCTAAATCCACACAAAAACCTTCTGAAAAACTAGAAAACCTCTGAAACCCTCGCTTGCTTCAACAAAACCAGAACAGCGAGCAGTAGGAGAGCTCTGATACCATGTTAGATTTGGGGAATAAAAATCCACCCAAGAACACCTGCATGCAAGATTGTCACATAAAGAAGCAAGAAACAGACAGAAGAAGAGAAAGCTATGGCGGCCAAAAAGCCAGAGACGAGATATCCATGTTGACAGAAAAAAGCTTCTATATTATCAACCACTGAATTACAAAATAATCTCAATGTGAAATGCAAAAAAGTGAATCCTTATAAAAGGAATCACGAAACCCTAAAAGGGAAAACCTAAGGTTAGCTTAAGCAACTAGAGTGAATAGGTGAGTTAGTAATTAGATCATAATGATTTAATTAATAACCCGATAGACTATTACTCTAACAGATATGGGGTTGGCTCATCATGACACCAAGGTCGATTGGTGGAAGTCTACCAATCTAGTGATTGAAGAAGAGATTGAAGAGCTCAAGAATGCTAAAGTACAACTCAAATCAAAAGTTAATGAGTTGACAAATTTCATCAGGCAGCTCATCACTCCAATTGCAAGTGTTCCCAGTGCTCAAATCATTTTTGATCCCAATGTTGCAGAGAATCAAGCTATCATTTCCAAGTTGCAAGAGGATAGGCATTTTAGGAAAATTGGTAGGAACTGAATTGAGAGACTCAGGTATGAAGGACTTATGGTTGTTGAGCAGTTAGGTGATACTCTCCTAAAGTTGGAAAAGGAGAGAAATAACATTGACTAGAACTTGCAGACTCTCAAGGTGGAAAGAGGGAAGTGTCAAGAATGCATAGTAATGTTGCATGTAGCATTGAAGATGAAGACTAAGGAGGAAATAAAGGCCAAGGTCTTGTAGAAATGAGATGAGCCTTTGATTGAATGGCTCAAGAGTCTAGAATTTAAGATGGAGATGATCATCCAAGACAAAGCAGGGTTGTAGCAGACAGATGTCAAAATCAAAGTGGAGCAGAATAGAAATTTTAAACTCCTTCAAGGTCTCCACACAAAATCATAGACAAGTGGTCATGGAAAGGAAATGATTGGAGTAACCAACATGCAGAAATCCTTCTCAGAATATGTGGACAAACTGGTAGAGTAGTCTTCTTCCCGCCTGGATAAAGTACCAAATCTCCAGCAATTGAGTGTTATATATGGTGACTGATCAGGAAAGTGATTTACCTTTTAAGTTATTTATCTTTCTGCAAGGCCAATTTCTTGACCGACATGTTCTAACCCTAAAGCAGCATAAATTTGTATAAAATGGCTTAGGTTTAGGGTTTCATTATTATGTTGTATGTTTTATGGCGGTATTGAGCTGTGAGGGATCTGCGCATTGCAATCTGATTGTAATCACTGGATAAGAATAATATTGGACTTTGTTGTTTTGTGGACGTAGCCTAGGGATTGGGTGAACCATGTTAAATTTTTGTCTTGTGTTCTCTTCTGGTTTGGTTTATTATTCTCTGTTATAGATAATATTTATGCATGTAAGTGTTATTTCTGCCTTGTTAATCCTAACAAGTGGTATCAGAGCTATGGTTTTTTTCATTTATCCTCTACAGGAAGGTCTCATGGTTGAGTGGGAGTCTCATGGTCAAGTGGGAGTTATGGCAGATAAGGGAAGGCTGAAGGTTGAAAATTTTAGTGGGCAGAACTTTCAATTATGGAAAATGCAGATGGAGGACTATCTCTATCAGAAGGATTTATGGTGACCTTTGGAAGGAGTGTCCAAGAAAGATCCAGCTATGTCTCAGGAGGATTGGAACATTATGGATAGAAAGGCACTGGGCAGCATTTTCTTATGCCTAGCTCAATCGATGTTGTTTAATATTACAAAATTAGCGACAACTAAAGAGCTGATGGAATCCCTAGCAAAGTTGTATGAAAAGCCTTCCACTTCAAATAAGGTATTTCTTATGAAGCGTTTATTTAATATAAAGATGGTAAAAGGTGGTTCAGTGGCTGATCATTTAAATGAGTTTAATACAGTTACTAGTCAATTATCCTCTATGAATATTAATTTTGATGAAGAAAATAGGGCTCTCTTGATTATGTGTTCTTTTCCAAAAACTTGTAATAGCTTGATAATGGTTGTTAGTAACTCTGTTTCTAATACGAACACCCTAAAATTTGACGATGTTATTGGTTTTATTCTGAGCGAGGAAATTCGTAGGAAAAGCTCAGGTGTATCTACATCAGGTAGCGTGTTGAATGTGGAAAGCAGAGGCAGAAAAAGAGATAGAGGAAACAAATTTGGAAATCATGGGAAATCACGAGGGAAGTCAAAGGGAAAGAGGTCTCAATCAAGAGGACCTAGTGACTGTTGGTACTATGGAAAACCAGGTCATAAGAAGAAAGATTGTTGGTCTTGGAAAAATAAAGAAGGATACAAAAAAGAAGGCAATAAGGAGGCAAATGTGGTAAGTAATAAATCTGACGATGATATTTTGGTCCTTTCCCTTGAAAATGTTGATGATTCATGGGTTCTAGATTTAGGGCCTTCTTTTCATGCTACACCTCGTAGGATTTATTTTATTGATTATTTCCAAGGTGATTTTGGGCTAGTTTATTTGGGAGATAATGAACCTTGTCAAATTGTTGGGAAGGGAAGAATTAAGATTAAGTTGCAGAATGGGAGTCATTGGCTACTACAAGAGGTAAGACATGTTCCAAGGCTCAGTAGAAATTTAATTTCAGCAGGGAAACTAGGTGATGAGGGTTGCACAGTTACTTTTAATGATAAAAATTGGAAGGTCTCAAAAGGTTCCTTAGTAGTAGAAAAAGGTGTGAAAGTAGGCACCTTATATCTTTGTACAGGGAATATTGTTCCTTCTACTTTAATTGTTACAGAGAAAAATGAATGTTCATGAACAATTGTTGCAGTTGAGCAGGTTGAACACAAAACAGTTGTTGTGGATACAGAAATAGCACTATGGCACAACAGACTTGGGCACATGAGTGAGAAAGGTATGAAATTACTTCACTCAAAGAAAGTTTTACCAAGTCTGAAATGTGTAAACTTGGATTTCTGTGAAAGTTGTGTGTATGGGAAACAAAAGAGAGTTAGTTTCTTGAAGGGTGGGAAGGAAAAGAAAGATGATAAATTAGAGCTTGTGCATACATATATATGGGGGCCAGCTCATGTATCTTCCCTTGGTGGATCTCAATATTATGTTACTTTCATTGATGATGCAACTAGGAAAGTATGAATTTATTTCCTTAGGTAGAAATCTGATGTGTTTGAAACTTTTAAGAAATGGAAAAGCTTGGTTGAAAATGAGACTGGTAAAAGATTAAAATATCTAAGATATAATAATAGTGGTGAGTATCGCAGCAAAGAATTTGAATATTATTGTTCCTCTAATGGTATCTGTAGGTAGAAAACAGTCCCAAGAACTCCACAATAAAATGGAGTGGCTGAACTCATGAACAGGACAATAATGGACTGTGCAAGGACTATGAGATTGCATGTTGTGCTCCCCTTAAACATGTGCGTAGAGGCTATAAATACTATTGTTTATTTAACCAACAGAGGTCCTGTTAGTAATAACTGAGAGGGGGGGTGAGTCAGTGGCCTCAAATTTTTATCCTTTAATCACTAACCACCAATCAAAAAACCTCAGATTATTAAGTCCCTACAAGATGCATCCCATGAAATACTTATAATATTTGACTGTCTGTTAGTTTACCTTGTCTGTCCTTATTCTCGTTGATGACCGATAAGCAGTAAAACTATTTACCGATACTCAGTAAATATGTAGAGTATACCAATCAATCGAAAAATGCATATGTGAAATGTAAAATAATAAAGTAATAAACCATACACACATAACACATGGATTTTAACGTGGAAACCATGTTAAGGGAAAAAACCACTAGGGCCAGTACCCCAAATTTTCACTCTTCTGAAGTGATCCCTGTTAGGAGCCAACCCTGTTAAAGGTTACAAACACACTATTAGGTGTGACCTTGTTAGAGGATTTTATACATAGAGGTTATCACTTAGTATCTGGCATCTATTTTGCTACCATCCTTGAATCGGCCTCCTTCTTAGACTGTCAATAGGCTTTAGAAAAATCTTGCTACCATCCTTGAATCAACCTTCTTCTTAGGCTGTCAATAGGCTTTATGCAATTTCAATGCTACTTTCATGAATCAACCTTTTTGACAATCTTTTAAGATATACTTCAATTATAGAAGATGGTTAAGTCCTGCTCTGTTAAGAGACTTGATGCTTCAATGGTTAACTGAAACACTATGACATGTTTCTAATGCAACTTGAATTGTAGATTTTTAGATCTATTTAAGTACAATACCTTTATGATCAATGTATAAATTCAATTCTTTGAGCTCCACACTTTCTGCTCTGTGATGTTGTGCTTCACTGTTCATTGGTGTCTACAGAATTCTTTAGCTCTCCTTTAGCTTGATTGATCAGGACTGTATGAAGTTATCCTTCATTAGTTTCTCTTCAGTATCCTCTTTCTATTCACTCCCCTTCCATGTATGTGATTTCTTGTGATTACAGAAATGAATTATGCTTGTCTCTTATATAGACATGATATTCCTTAATTCTTGATTCTTGATTCTTGATTTTTGGCGTGAAAAACAATCTAGCCAATTTGATTTAGAGCTTTAACTCCTAATTTATGTTGTATTTATCTTCTTACCAGCTATACAAATATTTTTTAAATCAATTACTTAACTCTGGGTGATTAAAACAAATAAAACAACCAGTTAAGTCTATCATTAAGCTCTGCCAGCTAGATATTTTGTTGTTTTCAAAACTCTCTATTCTGTTGGTCAATTCTGCAGTTAGTCATCAGTGACAAATGTCAATTCTATTGGTGTAACTCCAGTCAGTTTCAGGATCTCTATCCATCAGGCATCATTGGATTTTTCTCTTCAGGCAACTCTATTTTTAGCTCGTCAGGCATCCTATGATTCTGCTTCATCGGGCAACTCTTTCTTCTTCTCGTCAGGTATCACTGTGACTTTTTCTTTACCTTTACCAATAGTTTGCACTCCGTTGGTGTTGTCTGTCACTTAGTGAATACTTGACTTTTATGCATTGTTGAAAGCATAATCTTTGTTCCATTGATTCTCTGAAGTCTTTGGCATTATGTACATGACCGTATAGATGATATCAAGTTGACATCAATGAAAATACAAACCATTAACTAATTTAATATCTTTCATCATCTTCAACTTAACATTATCAAACATTCAATCAGTTACATGTCATCAATCTCTCCCTTTGGCATTGATGGCAACATACTATATTATCACACTATACTATTTCTAATACAATATGAAATACAATTGTTGAGATTCATCAAATTACCAAACACTTTGTTTTGATAACCGATAAAAAATTTCAGACCGCTGGTAAGCTCTGTATTAGCTTAGATTTGATTCTTGCAGCTTTCTGTGTTTCTTCTTCTAATGTGTTGTGTTCTCTTCTTGTGTCAATTTCTCTCTTTTGATTGTTCTTCTTCTGTGATGTCTCTGTCTCTCGTAAGAAACTCTCCCTTTGTATATGATTCCTTCATACAAATTCTCTCCCTATCGATATGATCTCTCCTTGTTTGGAGTAATCTGATAATGAATAATTTCTTGTGATAATATGGATATACATTCTCTCCCTTTGACAACAATGCCAAACAAATATTTTACAAATATATGACATTCATGTCAAACAATTATTTTCTTCTATCCATAATATATTCCTTGAATTTCCTTTATCCATCAGTAGTAAAACAATATGATCTAGTGCTCGATTCTGATATGTACCTTTTTTGAATATAGATGTAGCTTTGAAGTTCATCTTTTTGCTTGCATCACCATGAATGATATTCTGAAAATATATAGGTTGATGCAGCCTTCAGGCCTTTACTAACTGGTAGACAAGGGCTTGACCCCTAGTCTCTTTCTCAAGTACTCAAATGTATCCTCAGGCAGTGACTTGGTGAAGATATCAACCAATTGTTCTTTTGATTGCACATATTCAAGTATCACCTCTTTTTCTTGAACTTGTTCTCTTAAATAATGATACTTGATAACAATGTGTTTAGTCTTTGCATGCATGACTGGATTCTTGGAAATTTTTATTGCACTGGTGTTATCACAATAGATAATCACTGGTTCTGAGATCTTCATATGCATACCTTACAGCAATTGTTTGATCAATGCAATATTTGAGCAGCTTGCAGCAACAGCAACATATTCTGCTTCTACAGTAGACTGAGAGATGCATCCTTGCTTCTTGCTAATCTATGCAACAAGTCTATCACCCATGAAGAATGCTCCTCCAGTTGTGCTCTTCCGATCATCAAGATTTCTAGCCCAATCAGCATTGGTAAATACTTTTAGTTCAAATTTGCCTTCTCTTCTATACCATAAGCCAAATTCTTCTGTATTCTTTCGATATCTTAAGATTTTCTTCACAGCAGTCATATGTGATTCCCTAGGATTATCAAAAAATCTGGCAACAATTCCTACTGCATGTGCAATATCTGGTCTAGTATGTACAACATACATGATTTTTCCTATCATTGATCTATACAAAGTCTGATTTACCTTTGTTGTCTTCTTCCTTTGTTAATTTTCATCCAGTAGCCATCGGTGTGCCAACAGGTTTGGAATCTTCCATCTTGAATATTTTTAGGACCTCCTTGATATATTTGGACTGTGTAATGAAAATACCTTCACTTTGTTGAATGATCTATAGACCAAGAAAGAACTTGATCTCTCCAAACATAGACATCTCAAACTCTTTGCTCATCTCATCAGCAAATGACTTACATA
>MU227423.1:525861-562849 GCA_018584345.1 Thuja plicata
TTACCCAATAAGCATTTTCACATTTAATCAGGTTATTTAGCATTATTGTTCATTTACCTTCAACTGGACAAGGTGTATCATTTCCCATTCTTACTGTACCACCATTATAATATTCAAAAGTGTTAAAATTTTCTTTGTCACCGGTCATATAGTGAGTGCAACCACTATCTATAATCCAGATATCATTCTTACTAACCTTAGATATGAGTGCAGTTTCTTCATACCTTTCATCTTTATCTGAATCATCCTTCACAACTACAGATACCATCTCGATGTCATCATCAGGTTCAGTGTCAGTATCTTCATCTTTGCAAGCGGCCAGGTAGCTAGCCTTCTTGCCTTTATCCTTGTAGTTTCGGGTATCCTTTCTTTCTGATTGTCGGTAACCTCTATAATCTTTGTTATCACCTCTGTCAGATTTCTTCTCAAAAGATGTGTCATTACTTCTATCATCTTTTCTTCTGTTAGGACATCTTGCAGCAAAGTGTCCAATCTCTTTACAATTAAAGCATACAAGTGGTAGTTTGCCTTTGTATTTACCTTTGCCTCTCTGTATTCTTCTAGCCATAAGTGCTTCTATTTCATCTAGATCTTCTTCTTCACATTCACTTTCACTATCCCTTCTACATGAGTATCTATGATTGGATTTTCTTATTTTCATGCAAGACTTAAATGTAGACTCTAAACTTGGTAAGACACTACTGTCAAAGTTATTCATCTCAAATGAAATCAGTCTACCAATTAGGCTATCAAGAGTAACTATATTATTTTCTACTGCTCTTATTTTTTGAATAGCAGAAACTCTAATAGCATATACAGGCAATAAGGTTCTTAAAATTTTACTTACCATTGTTTCCTCTTCAAGTGTACCTCCAACACCTCTTATAGCATTGACTACTTTTATTCTTGTGCTTTACTGTGTGATGTTTTCTCCTTCTTTCACTCTGAGATCATCAAACTTTCCTCTAAGGCTTTCTGCCTTGGCTCTCAGAACATTTGTATCACCTCCATGTACAAGCTTCAGTTTGTTGCACATTTTCTTTACAGTTTTATAGTTCTTGACATCTTCAAATTCAGCATCAGAGAGTGAGGAAGAAAGCTCTATAACCATGCATTTATGCTCATACTTCTCTCTCAATTAATCTACTGTCAATGGTCCTGTAGGCAACACATATTCAGTATCTAAGTATTGAGTAATATCAATACCAATACCTGATAAGTGGAGACTTATCCTGCTTTTCCATGAAGCAAAGTTGTCTTTGTTCAACTTGGGCACATCTCATCTATTCATCTTGTGATCTATACTTAGGTCTTGAAACCTTCCTTCTAAGCACACAAGCTCTGATACCAATTGTTAGTAATAACTGAGAGGGGGGGTAGAAGGTGCGTCAATGGATGATCATTTAAATGCATTTAATACAGTTACTAGTCAATTATCCTCTATGAATATTAATTTTGATGAAGAAATTAGGGCTCTCTTGACTATGTGTTCTTTGCCAGAAAGCTGGAATAGCTTGATAATGGTCGTTAGTAACTCTGTTTCTAATATGAACACCCTAAAATTTGATGATTTTATTTGTGTTATTCTGAGTAAGGAAATTTGTAGGAAAATCTCAGGTGTATCTACATCAGGTAGCATGTTGAATGCAGAAAGCAGAGGCAGAACAAGAGATAGAAGAAAAAACTCTGGAAATCATGAGAAATCATGAGAGAAGTCAAAGGGAAAGAGGTCTAAATCAAGAGGACCTAGTGACGGATGGTACTATGGAAAACCATGTCATAAGAAGAAATATTGTTGGTCTTGGAAAAATAAAGAAGACAAACAAGAAGGCAATAAGGAGGAAAATGTGGTAAGTAATAAATCTGACGATGATGTTTTGGTCCTTTCCCTTGAAAATGCTGATGATTCATGGGTTCTAGATTCAGGGGCTTCTTTTCATGCTACACCTCATAGGATTTATTTTATTGATTATGTCCAAGGTGATTTTGGGCTAGTTTATTTGGGAGATAATGAACCTTGTCAAATTGTTGGGAAGGGAAGAATTAAGATTAAGTTGCAGAATGGGAGTCATTGGCTACTACAAGAGGTAAGACATGTTCCAAGGCTCAGTAGAAATTTAATTTCAGCAGGGCAACTAGGTGATGAGGGTTGTACAGTTACTTTTAATGATAAAAATTGGAAGGTCTCAAAAGGTTCCTTAGTACTAGCAAAAAGTGTGAAAGTAGGCACCTTATATCTTTGTACAGGCAATACTATTCCTTCTACTTTAATTGTTACAGAGAAAAATGAATGTTCAGGAACAGTTGTTGCAGTTGAGCAGGTTGAACATGAAATAGTTGTTATGGATATAGAAACAGCACTATGGCGCAATAGACTTGGGCACATGAGTGAGAAAGGTATGAAATTACTTCACTCAAAGAAAGTTTTACCAGGTCTGAAATGTGTAAACTTAGATTTCTGTGAAATTTGTGTGTATGGGAAACAAAAGAGAGTTAGTTTCTTGAAGGGTGGGAAGGAAAAGAAAGATGATAAATTAGAGCTTGTGCATATGAATGTATGGGGGTCAGCTCATGTATCTTCCCTTGGTGGCTCTCAATATTATGTTACTTTCATTGATGATGCAACTAGAAAAGTATGGATTTATTTCCTTAGGCAAAAATCTGATGTGTTTGAAACTTTCAAGAAATAGAAAAGCTTGGTTGAAAATGAGACTGGTAAAAGATTAAAATGTCTCAGATCTGATAATGGTGGTGAGTATTGCAGCAAATAATTTAAATATTATTGTTCCTCTAATGGTATATGTAGGCACAAAATGGTCCCAAGAACTCCACAAGAAAATGGAGTGGTTGAACGCATGAACAGGAAAATAATGGAGTGTGCAAGGACTATGAGATTTCATGCTAGGCTCCCCTTAAACATGTGGGCAGAGGCTATAAATGCTATTTTTTTATTTAATCAACAGAGGTCCTGTTAGTAATAACTGAGAGGCGGGTGAATCAATGGCCTCAAATTTTTATCCTTTAATCACTAACCACCAATCAACAAACCTCAGATTATTAAGTCCCTACAAGATGCATCCCATAAAATACTTATAATATTTGACTATCTGTTGGTTTACCTTGTCTGTCCTTATTCTCCTTGATGATCGATAAGCAGTAAAACTATTTACCAATACTCAGTAAATATGCAGAGTATACCAATCAATCCAAAAATGCATATGTGAAATGTAAAATAATAAAGTAATAAACCATACACACATAACACATGGAATTTAATGTGGAAACCTTGCTAAGGGAAAAAAACCACTAGGACCGGTACCCCAAATTTTCACTCTTCTGAAGTGAGCCCTATTAGGAGCCAGTCATGTTAAAGGTTACAAACACACTGTTAGGTGTGACCTTGTTAGAGGATTTTATATATAGAGGTTATCACTTAGTATCTGGCATCTATTTTTCTACCATCCTTGAATCAGCCTCCTTCTTAGATTGTTAATAGGCTTTAGGCAAATCTTGCTACCATCCTTGAATCAACCTTCTTCTTAGGCTATCAATAGGATTTATGCAATTTCAATGCTACTTTCATGAATCAACCTTTTTGGCAATCTATTAGGATATACCTCAATTATATAAGACAGTTAAGTCCTGCTCTGTGAAAAGACTTGATGCTTCAATGGTTAAACTGAAACACTATGACCTGTTTCTAATGCAACTTGAATTATAGATTTTCAGATCTATTTAAGTACAATACCTTTCTGATCAATGTATCAATTCAATTCTTTGTGCTCCACACTTTCTTCTTTGTGATTTTGTGCTTCACTGTTCGTTAGTGTCTGCAGAATTCTTTAGCTCTCCTTTAGCTTGATTGATCAGGACTATATGAATTTATCCTTCATCATTTTCTCTTCTGTATCCTCTTTCTATTCACTCCCCTTCTGTGTATGTGATTTCTTTTGATTACGGAAATGAATTATGCTTGTCTCTTATATAGACATGATATTCCTTAATTCTTGATTCTTGATTCTTGATTTTTGGCGTGAAAATTGATCCAGCCAATCTTATTTACAGCTTTAACTCCTAATTTATCTCGTAGTTATCTTCTTGCAAACTATACAAATCTTCTTTAAATAAATTACTTAACTCTAGGCGAATAAAACAAATGAAACAACCAGTTAAGTCTATCCTTAAGCTCTGCCAGCTAGATATTTTGTCATTTTCTGAACTCTCTGTTCTGTCGGTCAATTCTGTAGTTAGTCATCGGTGACAACTGCCAGTTTCGTCGGTGTAACTCTAGTCATCTTTGGGATCTCCATCCGTCGGGCATCATTGAATTTTTCTCTTCAAGCAACTCTATTTTCAGCTTGTCGAGCATCCTGTGATTCTTCTTCGTCGGGCAACTCTTTATTCTGTTCGTTGGGTATCAATGTGAATTTTTCTTTGCCTTTACTGATGGTGTGCACTCCGTCAGTGTTGTCTATCACTTAGTGAATACTTGACTTTTATGCATTGTTGAAAGCGTAATCTCTGTTTCATTCATTCTTTGAAGTCTTTGGCATTGTGTACATGATCGTACAGATGATATCAAGTTGACATCAATGACAATACAAACCATTAACTAATTTAATGTCTTGCATCATCTTTAACTTAACATTATCAAACATTCAATCAGTTACATGTCATCAGGTCCCTCTACTCCTTTGGGTTGTGGTATTCTAGAGGAAGCATGGACTGGTAAGAAGGTAAGTTATTCTTTTCTCAAAACCTTCAGTTGTGAAGCACTTGCACATATAGATTTTGAAAATAGAACCAAGCTGGAAGAAAAATCAAAGAAATGTGTATTTGTTGGATATGGCATTGATGAATTTGGGTATAGACTTTTCGATTTTGAAAACTGTAAAATTGTAAGAAGCAGGGATGTCATATTCAATGAGAAAGTGTTTTACAAAGATTTGTTGCGACAGCATGAGAAGAAAGAGACTGATTATGTAGAGTTGGATGATACTCCAACGATAATGTTCCAATAATTCCTTATGCTCCGCAACAACAGCAACAATGAGTAGCACACACCCTAGTGAATGTTAGACGGTCAACAAGGCTAAGTAGACCTCCAGATAGATTTTCACCTTCTTTGTATTCTATTTTATTAACTGATGGTGGCGAACCTAAATATTATAATGAAGCAATGCAGGTGGATACAAAGCTTCAGTGGGAGTCTGCAATGACAGATTAAATGGACTCCTTGCTAAAAAATCAAACTTGGGATTTATGTAAGTTACCTGCAGGTAAATGGGCTATGCAGAATAAATGGGTTTACAGGTTGAAAGAAGAAGATGGAGGTAAGAAAAGATTTAAAGCCAGATTAGTCGTAAAAGGATTTGCACTGAAACATGGTATTGATTTTGATGAAATATTTTCTCCAGTTGTTAAAATGACTTCTATTCGTACTATTTTAAGTATTGTGGCTACTAAATATTTGCATTTAGAGCAGCTTGATGTTAAAATAGTTTTTCTTCATGGTGATTTGAATGAAGAATTATATATGGTACAGCCATAGGGATTTGAGGTCAAGGGTAAGGAGAGTTTAGTGTGCAAATTGCAAAAAATTTTATATGGCTTGAAGCAAGCACCTCAGCAATGGTATATTAAGTTTGATACTTTTATGAGTGAGAATGGATACACTCGATGTAATTCAAACCATTGTGTTTATTTCAAGAGGTTAAATGAGGATAGCTACATTATTTTATGTTTATATGTTGGTGATATGCTTGTAGCTGGGTCTAACATGGATCATATTAAGGGGTTGAAACAACAGTTAGCAAAATATTTTGCTATGAAGGATTTGGGGGTAGCAAAACAAATCCTTGACATGAAAATTTGTAGACATAGGAAGAACAGAAAATTAACTCTATCTCAAGCTGATTATGTTGAAAAGGTGTTGCAAAGCTTCTCCATGAAGGATGCCAAAGATGTCACTACACCTTTGCCTAGTCATTTGAAATTGACTAAGGAGATGTGTCCAAAGACACTAGAAGAAGAGGCTAAAATGGCCAAGATACCTTATTCTTCAGTTGTAGGGAGCTTAATGTATGCTATGGTATGTACTAGGCCAGACATTGCACATGCAGTGGGAGTCGTTAGTAGGTATATGAGTCACCCTGGGATTGAGCATTGGAATGTAATCAAATGGATTCTCAGATATTTGAGAGGTACATCTAATAAGTGTTTACACTTTGGGGGATCTACTACTACTGTTCATGGTTATGTTGACTCAGATTTGGCAGGAGATATAGATACTAGGTGGAGTACTTTAGGTTATGTATTTACTGTTGGTGGGACAGCAGTGAGTTGGATTTCTTGGTTACAAAAGGTGAATTCTTTATCCACTACAGAGGCAGAGTATGTTGTTGCTACTGAGGCAGCCAAGGAGATGATATGGCTTCAATTCTTCATGGAAGAATTGGGACATCCACACGTAGATAACTATATGTATTCAGACAGTCAGAGTGTCATTCATCTTGCGAAGAATTCTACTTTGCATTCAAAGACAAAGCACATATAGTTGTGGTATCATTTCATTCGGTCAATTTTGGATGATGGGTAGTTAAAGCTGGAAAAGATTCATACAGATGATAATCCAGCGGATATGTTTACAAAGGTTGTAATGAGGGAGAAGTTGAATTCTTGTTCAGTTTTGGTTGGTCTTCTATATTGAATAGACTACGAGAACAACAGAGTCGAGGAAGGTTGGATCCAGTGGGAGCTTCACAGGGTAGTGGTTTAGCTACAAGATCAGTCTCCAAGTGGGAGAATTGTTGGTTTATGTGGATTTTGATCAGTCCCCAAGTGGGAAATTGTTATATTATGGTGACTGATTAGGAAAGTGATTTACCTTTTAAGTGATTTATCTTTTTGCAAGGTGTCGGGTTCGGGGCATCACCCCGAGCGAGGGTTCGGGGGCGATAGCCCATGAGTCTTATTTTTGGCCAATTTCTTGACCGACATATTCTAACCCTAAAGTGGCATAAATTTGTATAAATTGGCTTAGGGTTAGGGTTTCATTATTATGTTGTATGTTTTACGGTGGCATTGAGTTGTGATGAATCAGCGCATTGCGAATCTGATTGTAATCACTGGATAAGAATAATATTGGACTTTGATGTTTGGTGGACGTAGCGCAGGGATTGGGTGAACCACGTTAAATCTTTGTGTCTTGTGTTCTCTTCTGGTTTGGTTTATTATTCTCTGTTATAGATTATATTTCTACATGTAACTGTTATTTCTGCCTTGTTAGTCCTAACATTGAGTGGATGTATCTACAAGGCTATAGAGGAGCTAAAGGATCAGGTAGACGTTGTCAAAGTTATGGCCAAATATCATTCCCTATGGCTCATTAGATATAGCAATGTCCACATCAATAGGCACAAAGAACTCATCCCAATCATTAATATAGTTGTCATAGCCTATAGGGCTAAATTAGACAAGGGGAAGAAAGCTGAAGCATAAATAGATTCCCTCTTGTACTAAATTTTAATAAATATTGTAATGGATAAACTTTTGTTTATCATTTCTGGTTAGAGAAGTTGAACCGTTTTGGTTACCTTTTTGTAATGGCCCAACTTTGGAACTCTATATGTACTATTTCCAAAATCAATAAATGATCAGCTAAATTTTGGTGTGAAGAATGGTATTTTGCTGAGTCAAATTTTTGTATGTTTGAATGCCATTGCTTTAACTGTTCCATTGCATTGCATTTATCTTTCTATCAATTTGAATGTTTCCTTTAAATTAGATTTACATTTTATGATTGAACCAGAGTTCTGTATTATGATTTGATACAGTTAACTAGAGGGAAATCTGGTGTTATTGTAAGTTTGGGAGATGTTCCTATGAAATAGATCGACTCATTGTTTCTTTATCATTAATCCTTAGTTTTATATTTGCATCTTCATTACCTGTCATTGCATTACCAGTTTTCAAAGCTCGTATGATTACTGAGATCTCAAGATTTTCTAGATTTAGTTGAATTTGATCTGCTTGGGCTAGTTCATGTCTAGGCCTAGCTTGGTTTACCTCGTCTATTCTCAGGTTAAGAACATACCCCTGTTAGATTAGGAAAGATTCATATTCATTGAAAATCATTCATTTAAGGGAGATGTACCTTCAAATTTAGAGGGAAATTAGTTATTCATTTACATTTCCCAACTATTGTATTCGATTGTTTCTTTAATATTTGGGTATTTTAGAGTTTAAGTGAAGAAGAAAAATCTGTTTACCAACACATTTGGCAACTCTACTGGGGAGATGAACAGTCATTATACCAGAAGAAATACCATGAGGAAATATTGTGCTTCCCCATGAAAACATAATTCATGTGCTCCAACCGAATCTTGGGTTCCAAGACGATCAAGAGGATCTCATTTCCTCACTACATACTTTTGTTTGGAGATACAGAAGAAACATTGAACATTATAAAAATGCCAATCAAGTGCTCGAATAGGAAGGAGCTAGAAAATAAGTGCTTGAAGGTGCCATCCAAAGGATAAATCTAAGAAGGGCACAATCCCAAGAGAGCGTGAAGCTAGACCGCAGAATTAGTTGAAGCCCTAGAGCCTAAAAGATTTTGTAGGAGTGCAAAAAAGGAAGGTAGTACAGACCCAATCTTTGAGAGACTTGCGGATATTAATTTTTCTCTACTTGAAGTACCTCGTCGAAGAAACAAAAATGCCAAGAGAAAGAGTCAGCCTCCTTCACCTCCCAAACAATCTACTCTTTTGTCTACCACTTGCCAAGTGTTAACCTTGTATGGAGTGGTTGCTCCTCCTTTTTTCAATCTAACACTCTATCTACCTCGAGTAGTTATGGAAGTCCCTTGGGTCGCTACAGTTGGACCACTACAATTAGCAGCATATAATCCCCTTCCCTCAGGTTCAAGGAAGAATTTCCCCAAATTCTCTAGAGATGGGAAAGTATCTACAGATGAACACATTGTTGCATTCTTTGTTTCTGTTAATATCCTAGCAGTATGAGAAGAAGATGTGGTCATCATATTATTCATTAAAACCCTTGTTGAAGGTGTTGTTGATTGGTTTCACCATTTTCCCAATTCTTCTATATGAGAGCTGCTTTTGAAAGAAGATTTAAAACTGTTGAAGATGAGCATGCCTTGTTGACACAATTGACTTGTATCAAGAAAGAGCCTTCTATCAGTATGAGGGATTTTGTGGCTAAATTTAACAAGCTTGTAAATCATATTCCAGTAGCTAATAGACCTACTACAAGGAATTTGAAAACATTCTTCATAAGTGCTATGCCACCTAATATCAACTATGATTTAAGACGAGTAAACCTGGTAGATTTGGATATCACACAAAGAATTGTTGTAGAAACTGAAGACCACATGATCTCATCAAGAAAGTGGAAAAGAGAAATACAATCTAGACCTAGTACTAGTAATACCACATCATCAGATGAGATGATTCAAAAATTATCCAATGAATTCATTGCCTTCAAGAGGAAACTTCTTAGATTTAATAATCCCTACCAGCGAAACTTTCAAGAGCGGCCTGGAAGAAACAATGACGAGAGGAATGTTGATGGAAAGACATTACAATTGACACCTCCACCACAGAGGCTAGCTATAGAAGCTCCTCCTAAAAGGGGAAACATGTGTGTGTTTCACCTAACGATAGATCATGATGGAGAAATTTGCTCCGATGTAGCTTGTGCTTGGCAGATGCATCAGACTGACGAGTGGAATGTTGGAGTATCTGGAGATGAACCAGATTCATACTCACATGGTGACTCTGAAAACTTATATTTAGAGTATGAATCAGATTCAGAATGAGAAGTGACATGTTATGCTACCATAGATGGGACCTCCTAAATAGTATTGACCCAGAGTCAGAAAGATAAAGGCCTTGCTTCCACACCTCCACCAAAAAATAATGAGGCATCTACTTCCAATTCTAAGGAGGCCAACCAAGGAGTGAGGATTCTACAACCGAGTAAGGAAAAAAAGTCTTATGACATTATTCAATTCTGTAGAGATTCCAGAATTCAGATTTCCCCCATAGACTATCTTAAGTCTAATCCTATAGAACTGCAAAAACTAGTAGATTACTATAAAGAAGGGAATCATAATTTAAACCAAAATGTCATGACTACCATAGAAAATGAATCTATATTTGTAGACCCAATTGAGAAGGGAGATTCATCTGTTCTGGCTACCTTCCTAGGCCCAAATCTTCACCCATTCTATGTGTCATTGTATATTAATGGTTGCAAGTTAAGAAATTACATAATAGACTCAAGAGCCTCGAACAATGTAATGCCATCAACTATAGCTAAAGCTTTAGGTCTTACCCTCAGTAAAGCCCATGGTAGGTGTTACTCCATGGATTCCAAGAAAGTACCTCTGGTTGGACAAATCAAAGATGCTCAAGTGGCTCTAGCAGCACATCCCGAGAAGAAAATGTTGTTAACAATACTTGTTGCTGATATACCTGCTAGTTACGGTTTGTTGCTAAGTAGAAGTTTTTGCAGAGATCTAGGAGGGGAAATAAAGCTGGATTGGTCTCAAGCTTTAATCCTAGTGGGTAACAAAAAGATAAAGCTAGTTCTCAAAGAGAAATTTAAGTTCATAGTACTAAAATTTGATGACCCTAAATCCCAAATTTTGTATCAGGAATTAGAATTTGGCAACTATATGCTATTTACAAATGATCATGATGGGGAAAATGAACTTGAAAAATAGGAAAAGCAGTCTTCCGCTGAAGAAATGCCACCACAGATCTGGACTCTTGAATTTGATGGTAGTTGTGCGTCATCAGGATCTAGTGCAGGCGTGGTCTTAATATCGTCAGATGGAGTATGTGAGCCCATGGATTATAAATTGGAGTTCGGAAACACCAATAATACAGCCGAATATGAATCCCTACTGTTAGGAATTATCACTGCGAAGGAGAAGGGCGTGAAAATTTTGAGAGCTTGGGGTGATGCTGAGTTAATTGTGTGCCAAGTCAAGAATCAATACTCTATGAAGAATCATAGATTTAAAAACTACAGGAACAGAGTATGGGATGAAATCAAAGCATTAGATGCATTCTTTATTGAATTTGTGCCAAGAGAGTTGAATTCCAAGGCGGACTCCTTAGCAATATCAGCCTCATAACTCCTCCCTCACCCAGAGTTTAAAGATAAGAAGTACCAAGTAGAGGTTTTGTATAGACCGCCTGTGCCTGATAATGTGGAAGATTGGCAAGTGTTCAAAGATGAAAAAGAACCTCCTTCTCTTTTTGGAGAGCGGCGGTGACTTCCATAGGGATACTCCTAATAATCATAAAAGAAACCTTCATGACAAGCAGAAGAAGGATAAGTCAGATATCATATATTTGCAAGGTAATATCATCCCTCCCCATTTAGTCACACATGAAAAACCTTTCAATAGGCATGATACTTTTGTTAAAAAGAAGAGAGTTGAGAGAGGCCTACCACCGGTGAATATGAGGGAATTAATATTGGCAATAAAAAAGATCCCAAGATGATCAACATTGAGAAATGTTGCACTGAAGTAGAAAGAGAAGAGGCCAGGAAACTCTTCCTATAATACCAAGATGTTTTTTCCTAGAATTATGAAGATCTAAAAAGTTTTATGAACAGGAAATTCAAACACCAAATTCCTTTAAAACCTAAGGCCACTCCATTCAAGCAGAAACAAAGGAATTACAACCCCAAAGTTGTTGATGCAATATTTAGGGAAGTTGATAAAATTCTTAAATCAAGGATCATATATCATATCCATCATTCTACCTGGGTGGCAAATATAGTGACTGTGAGGAAGAACAGAGAAATAAGGATCTGCATAGATTTTAGAAATCTAAATCAATCTTCCTTGAAAGAAAATTACGCCCTTCCCAACATGGATCACCTATTGTAGACCATGGCTAGAGCTAAGATGATGTCCATGTTAGATGGCTTCTCAAGGTACAATCAGATAGAAGTGGAGAAAGAAGAACAGCACAAAATGGCTTTCATTACCCCATGGGGCACTTTCGTATATCACAGAATGTCATTTGGGTTAATCAATGTCGGAGCTACCTTTCAGAGGGGTATGGATCTTTCTTTCAGTGATATGAAGAACAAAATAATTGGTATGTATCTGGATGATCTTACTATGTTTTCTAGAAAAAGAGTTGATCATATCAATGATTTAAGGAGAAAGTTGCAAAGGTGTAGAGAGGACAGGATTTCATCGAATCCCAAAAAGTCAGTTTTTTGTATGACCGAAGGGAAATTACAGGGTCACATTGTTTCCCAAGAATGTATAAGAATTGATCTAGAAAGGGTGAGGGCGATCTAGAATCTGAGCTTACCTCTGAACAAAACTGGAGTGAAATCATTTTTCGGACAGGTAAACTTTCTCAGGAGGTTTGTCCCAAATTTTTCTGAAATTACCAAATGCATAGTGGACATGATGAAAGGAAATGTAAACTTCAAATGGAACGACCTTGGAAAACAAGATTTTAAAAGAATTAAGAGAGCCATAGCCAATGGCCCATTTTTATGTCACCCAGACTACAAGAAGGATTTCATAATCTATTGTTATTCCTCTGAACATACTCTGTCAGCCATCCTCATGCAGGAGAAGGAGGAAGGAGTCCAGGCTCCTATTACTTTTATGAGCACACCTCTGAAAAATCATGAGTTGAAATACTCTCAGAATGAAAATAATTCTTTTACAGTAGTAAAGGCTTTGAAGAATTTCAGATTCTATATTTTACACTCTCACTCCCTTTTATATGTGCCTAACATTGCAGTAAAGAGTATATTGACTCAACAAGATGTGGGATGTAATAACAGAGGAGCATGGGTGGCTAAGACTCGGGAATACAACATAGAAATCAAACCCACCAAGTTGGTGAGAGGAAATGCACTGTGCAAAGCAATGGCAGAAAATCAAGAGGACGAAGATCCTAAAATGACACAACTGGTTTTAGCAGTAAGTATGCAAGACCCTTGGTTTGAAAATATTGTGTATTTTCTTACATGTGGCAAATGTCCCGAAGGATTGACTTCGAAACAAAGAAGAGATTTGAAACTAAAAGCTTCCAAATATGTTATTTGGGAAGATAGATTGTATAAGAGATCTATAGATGGGACCTTCCTCCGGTGTATTGACAAACAACAACAAGAGAAGCTGTTAAAAGTGTTTTATGATGAAGCTTGTGGGGGATACTTTTCCTCATTAGTTACTGCATTCAAGATATTGAAACAGTGCTATTATTGGTCGGGAATGTTTAGAGATGCATATCATTGGGTGGCAAGATGTGAGAAATGCAAAATGTTTACTGGAAACCCATAGCTAGCAGCGCTACCCCTTAGACCAATGATAATTTAGGGTCCTTTTCAGCAGTGGGGTCTTGATTTTATTGGCCCTATAAATCCCACATCTAGCGCAGCCATACCTACATAATCACTATGACAGACTACTTCACGAAATGGGTGGAGGCGAAAGCAACCAAGATAACTACTTCAGAGGTAGTATGTGAGTTTATCAAAGAAAACATCCTAGTAAGGTTTGGTGTGCCTATTAAGTTAGTTACGAATAATGCCGCATACTTTTCTTCTAGGGAAATTTTTGAATTCTGTTTTGAGTATGGCATTATGATCAGTCACTCATCTAACTATTTCCCTCAAGGAAATGGTCAAGCTGAGTCCAGTAACAAAAACTTGGTAAACATAATGAAGAAGCTTGTGGCAGATAACCAAAGAACTTGGCATAAGAAAATCTATGAATCCCTCTGGGCAATTAGAGTGACTCCCAAAAGAGCCATTGGCGTATCTCCTTTTGAACTTGTGTACGGGATCGAAGCCAATCTTCCATTGCCATTGGAGTTAGCAACTTGCAGATTGAGAATGGTAGTAGAAGATTGTGTATATGAAGATGGTTTAGAAAAGAGGATTCTTTACTTAAACAAACTTGAAGAGGAAAGGGAGAAAATGGTAGATCACATCACACAACATCAAATTTGTGTGAAGAACTTGTTTGATAAAAAAAGCAGACCCCAGAAATTTATGGAGGGAGATATGGTGTTGTTAAGGGACAAGCGTAGGGCACCCAAAGGCATGCATGGAAAATTTGAAACACTATGGAAAGGACCTTTCAAGATCCATCAGGGGTTTGAGAAGAATTCCTTTAAATTGACCTATCCATATGGTGAAGCACTCCCCCTGACATACAATGGTCAAGACTTGAAACTGTACCATATCTGAATCTAAAATAGGTAACCCTTGTATTGTATAATAGTTATGTTTAGTTCCTTTTTTTTTTCCTTAGTTAGGTTTCCTTTCCTTTCTTTCCTTTCTGTGTTTTTTCTTTAGTTTTGTTTTGAGTTGTCCTTTTATTGAGCTTTGTGAAACCAAAGACTTGAGTTCCTTGCTTGGACATGTGAATGTCCAAGTCCCCAGACAGAGCCAGTTGTTGCCCCATTTTTGTCCTGCATACCTTTAGATAGAAATTGAAATTTAGTGTGTAGCATTGGTCTTGAGATCTTCATGAAAGTCTTGAGTCTAAGTCTAGTTTTCCACTTAGGCTAGGAGGCCTTTATCAGATTTCTCCAAATTGACTTCTCTTTTGTAAGTCGGAGGGAATTTGTATATGAAATCATGTTTCATTGCGTAGGTTAAGTTCCCAAATCTGATAAAGGTCATATTTTAGAGGTTTCTAACATTGGTTCTATTTACATTTGAATTCTTTGGCGTTGACACTTCATTTTGCAGCATTGGCAAAAAATTGGTTACAGAGTGTGTTTTCTGTGGTGGGTAATTCCAAATGTCTCAGCAATCAGTAAAGTTTGAAAGTGGATAATTTGGGGGCTAGAAAGATTATTGCATTTAAAATGCACCTTTACGAGCCAAAAGGAAAGATTAAATGAAGAATAATCCAAGATGCAAGCTTATCGGTGGAAAAGCGAAAAATGGCTTCTCCACTACTCCAACAGGCGGGTTTCGACCTACGGAGTACGTTTTCCGCCAAATCATTAAAATAGAAGAACTTTGAAGAAGAATATATCTCATAGGTGACCCAAGGTATAAAGAAAGCTGATGAAATTGACACATCATTTTAGCATCTCAATAGGCTAAAATTAGCCCTCAATAGATTTTTGGGTAGAAAACACTTCATAAGCATTTCTCCACTCAAAAGGGAAGTAGAAAAGTAATTTTTTACCACCTCCAAAAATTTACCGTTACGGTTATCTAAAGTGAAAAGATGTTTCTTAACGGCCCAAAGGGGTAAAGTAATTAATTCAAATAAAGTCGTTTTGCTTTATAACGGACTTTTTCAAAAATGCTTTAGTCTTTTCGTTCATGTGGCGCGGGAAGTCGGCTGTTAAACAGTAAGAATTCAAAAGTTATAAAATCAGTGAAATCTTGCAAACAGGAGCTACCATCTATTTGACGAATTGTATGAATTTGAAGCTCTTGGCAATAGTTATTCTCTACTCTTACATTCTTGATAGATATCCCTAATGCCTGAATCAAATCAATCAAAGCATGGCTACTAAATTTACGAGATTCGATGGGATGAACGACATCACTTCTTACTGACATAAAATATCAGACACCTCTCTGAAGTTCTTCGATATGCAGAGCTTCCAGAATAGATTTGGGATGGGCCAAATGCACCCTATTACTAAAAAATTGAAGGAGAGTGGATTGGTTGAAGCCGCCAGTTTTTCCGTTGCAGTACAAGCACCAGAGCTTGTTCGAGAATGTATAGCTCAATATAATCTGGATACTAAGCAAATTCTCCTACCCAATGACACGGTGCTACTCTCCATTGATCGAGACTCCGTCTAGAACTCCCTGCGCATTCCAGAGCAGACCAAATACTTAGAGATGACATATAGTCGGGCGGTTACTGAGTATGGAGCAAAGAAGGCTGTGTGGAAGAAGGAAATAATGAAGTCATGGTTTCAAGAGTCGAGGAGTGTCAAGGGAAAGCTGTCTAAAACACTATACGGCACGAACCTGAAGCCAAAAATTGTAGATATCTTGGTACTGCTCCACAGGATAAGAGGTGAGAGTGATGCATTAAATTTTGTTGAACACCATTTCTTCTTAGTCCAAGTGATCTGCTCTCAACACCATTTCATCGATTGGGCTCTTATGGTAAGCGAAAATCTCTCCAATGTCCTAAATAGAGCTAAACATCAGAATGAGTTCTACATGTCTTCGGTTCTATTAGATACATTGGCTACAATTCAAATTTGGCCAGGGCTTCCTAGATTAGAAGAATTCCCAGAGGATGTTAAGAGTTATGAACTCTTCCCCTGTTTGCAATTACATAATAGTTATGTTGAGTATCTCAAAGTTAATGATGCATTCATGATGAGATTGTGCAGGGAGCTACAAGGTTGCCCAGAAAGAAGATTTTCTCCTGAAGCCATGGTGTTTATCAGCCATTTTGGGTGCTACTTTATTCAATTTGTAGATTTCTCATATATTCGTCTTGCAGGATTTGATGACTTCCCTTTGAAGCTGCCCAAATATCCTGATGACATGATCATGCTGGTTGAAGTGATGAGGCAAGCAGTCCAAGTGAATCTGATTTGTGCTGATGCTAAGAGGAAAGGCTATGATTTCCCAATGACCATTGGAGCTTACAATTTTGCATCCCAATCTGAGACAAAGAATATCCTGAAAACATTCTCAAAAAGGTTTCAATTGGAGACATGATGTACTGAGGCCACAGTATGATCCTGTGAATTATGCCCGAGATCACCTGCAAATGAGTCGTGTTATCCATCACATTGATGATATTGAAGACTATTGGGCCAACTGCAAGGAAGACTTAGAAAGCAGAGAAAGATTCTACGCAAGGTTAACTATTGAACAAATCAAAAAGTTCAAAGTTAACATTACAGTTGAGGGGCTAGAAGATGATGGCCAGCATATGTATGATAATACATATTTAGAAGAGATAAAGCCCCTCCCTATAATTTTTGAACCCATGCTAGGTCAATTCATTAGCGACTTGTAGACCTTGATGGGTGGGACCTACAAAGGATAGAGCAGTGGGTCGAATGGATGGCAGGCAGAAGGAAGAGGTCGGAAAGGAAGCCTCCTTCTCAACGAACTCTTGCAAAGGAGACTTCAAACGTTCCCGCAACATCCTCAACAACAACCTCAACAATGGCTAAAGGATTAGCTCAGCCAGTGGGTGGACGCGATGAACCTCCTGAGAAAGAAATCCCACTAGAGAAGACATGCGGAGAGGACCCACTTCCAAACATCGGTTCAACTGAAGAATCAGTCTCCAAGGAACCGGCCAAGTCTGCAGTTGAGCTCACTAATGGTGTAGGACCCAAACAATCAGTTAAGGCTAGTGTTGTGGATACATAATTAGACACCTCGATTCAAGATACTCCAAGGTGAGGATCCCCCGTTATAGTAGAGGTGGGTGAAGATAACTCCAGTACTTCAGCCAAAAAATCACATGAGAGGGTTGGGAAGCAACAGGAACCTGCTCAAGTCATTAAATTAGTCTCCTCCTCTCCTAATTTGGTGAACCCATTTACTTCCGACCCAAAGCTACTCCTCCAGTGATCAGGAAGTTGTTCATAGAAGAATTGATCTCCGCTTCCAAAGTTACTAGTGATGAATCTTGGATAGAGAACACTCTGGAACGTAAGAGGAAGAGAGTAGAGGAAGGGACATCCAACAAAGATACCCTTTCATGGGCCTTACAACCCAACACCATTGTGAGTAAAGTGAAGAAAGTAAAGACAATGTCTACACTAGGTCGAGATCCTGAAACTGGGCATTTCACTATGGAAGTAGCCAAGCCTACGAAGGAGGGCAGATTCAAGGACATGATTGCCTCCGATTTTCAATTGCAGTCATTCGATATGGGGTTGGCTCGTCATGACGCCAAGGTGGATTGGTGGAAGTCTACCAATGTAGTGATTGAAGAAGAGCTCAAGACTACTAAAGTACAGCTCAAAGCAGAAGTTAATGAGTTGACAAATTTCATCAGGCAGCTCATCACTCCGATCGCAAGTGTTCCGACTAGTGCTCAAATCACTTTCGATCCCAATGTTGTAGAGAATCAAGCTATCATTGCCAAGTTGTAAGAGGATAGGCATTTTGGGCAAATTGGTAGGAACTGGATCGAGAGACTCAGGTCTGAAGGGCTCGTGGTTGTTGAGCAGTTAGGTGATACTCTCCTAAAGTTGGAAAAGGAGAGAAATAACATTGACCAAAACTTGCAGACTCTCACGGCGGAAAGAGTGAAGTGTCAAGAATGCATAGTAATGCTGCATGTAGCAGTGAAGATGAAGACTAAGGAGGCAATAAAGGCCAAGATCTTGCATAAAGGAGATGAACCTTTGATTGAATGGCTCCAAAGTCTAGAATTTAAGATCGAGATGATCATCCAAGCCGAAGCAGGGTTGTAGTAGACAGATGTCAAAATCAAAGAGGAACAGAACAAAAATTTTAAACTCCTTCAAGGTCTCCACACAGAATCACAGACAAGTGGTCATGGAAAGGAAATGATTGGAGTAACCAACATGCAGAAATCCTTCTCAGAATATGTGCACAAACTGGCAAAGCAGTCTTCTTCCCGCCTGGATAAAGTACCAGATCTCCAGCAATTGAGTGGATGTATCTACAAGGCTATGGAGGAGCTGAAGGATCGCGTAGACGCTGTCAAAGTTCTGGCCAAAGATCATTCCCGGTGGCTCATCAGATATACCAATGTCCACATCAATAGGCACGAAGAGCTCATCCCAATCATTACAACTGTCATAGCCTATAGGGCTAAATTTGACAAGGGGAAGAAAACTGAAGCATAGATAGATTCCCTCTTGTACTAAATTTTGATAAATATTGTAACGGATAAACTTTTGTTTATCATTTCTAGTTAGAGAAGTTGAACCGTTTCAGTTGCCTTTTTGTAACGGTCCAAGTATGGAACTCTATATGTACTATTTCCAAAATCAATAAACGATCGACTAAATTTTGGTGTGAAGCATGGCATTTTGCTGAGTCAAATTTGTGTATGTCTAAATACCATTGCTTTAACTGTTCCATTGCATTGCATTTATCTTTCTATCAATTTGAATGTTTCCTTGAAATTAGACTTACAGTATATGATTGAACCAGAGTTCTGTATTATGATTTGATATAGTTAACTAGAGGGAAATCTGGTGTTATTCTAAGTTTGGGAGATGTTCCTATGAAATAGATCAACTCATTGTTGCTTGATCATTAATCCTTAGTTTTATATTTGCATCTTCATTCTCTGTCATTGCATTACCAGTTTTTCAGAGCTCGTATGATTACTGAGATATCAAGATTGGCTAGATTTAGTTGAATTTGATCTGCCTAAGCTAGTTCCTGTCTAGGCCTAGCTTGGTTTACCTCTTCTGTTCTCAGATTAAGAATGTACCCATGTTAGATTAGGAAAGATTTATATTCATTAAAAATCATTTATTTAAGGGAGCTGTACCTTCAAATTCAGAGGGAAATTAGTTATTCATTTACATTTCCCAACTGTTGTATTCGATTGTTTCTTTAATATTTGGGTATTTTGGAGTTTAAGTGAAGAAGAACAATTTGTTTACCAACAATGCAAATACCTAGTAAATATGTGGATAAGTGTTCTTCCTCCAACAGACAAGATGGTGGTTTGCATAGGGTCTGTAATTTGCAAGCAAGTTCTTTAGGGAACTTTGATGTAGTTATGCAAACTACAAACAAGATAAGTTTTGATGACTCCAGCTGTGGGATAGAAAACGATTATGATTTTTATCGGTTGGAGGATGTTTTGGATAAGTGTGACAATGCAAGTAATCATATAAAGTGCTTTAGGGCTTCTGTTTTTTTCAGTATCCATAATTGGCATTGGTCACATAATGGTTGGTATTATCGAATGAGGCCTAATTTAAATATGTTGAATCAAGGTAGAGGTACTGATAATATGTTCTATAAGTTGTTGAAAGATATCAATATATTTAATCATTCAGATGACAGCTATGTTTTTAGTTTATTTCCGGTGCAGAGAACAGAAGATTTTCTGTTTGACAGAGGCAAGCTAAAATAGAACTTTGTTGATGGCTTTGGGCCATCAATCCTGGTTTAATTCTTTCAAATCGGGGAAGAGGTGTAGAGATAATATGATTCTAGTCAGCAAATGTATATATTTGTAAAAAGTTTCCTGCTTTAGGTATGTTTGTTGTGGAGTTTCATTTTTTCTTGGTCTGCTTTTCTCAAAAATCAGGAATCTAGTGTTAATCTTGCACTTAACCTTCCCCTATCGGAGCCTATGTTAGCACTGTTAAAATCTTGGAGAAAAGCTGGTCTAAATGGTGAAAATCATGTTAAATCTTGCTTTGTCCTTAAATCCTACTTTTAAATTTCTAGCCGTTGGTGGAAAAACCCTAAAGTTTATGGCTCGCATTATAAAATCGCATTACCTTTTTGGATCACGTAAAAACTTAATTCTCATGCGCCTTTATGTTTCATGTCCGAGCGGGGCCATCCCTTTTAATTTTTCCTAAGTCTTGGTGGGGATGATTTAAATTTTTTTTATTTCCCTAAATTCTAATGTCTCCGAGTTACCTTTGTCTTTACATCTCCCGTGCATGCCTTTTTTAATCTAACAGCAGGCGTTATCCCTTCATCATGAAGACAAAGTTTTTTAATGTTCAAGGCAACGCACCTAGCTGACACGTGGTGGATGGCGAGACCGGGTCTGTGCAAAGGTAAAGAGTTAAAGGCAGTTCAACTTCATCAAGATCTATAGTGGGCGCTTTGCCTTAATCACGAGATGCAGTTGATTTACCCTTCAAGACATCATGTCGTGTCGACACATGGAAAGTTGTCAGGTCTTGGGCCCGTCTGCGATTGGTTATCGAGTGGTCAAGTCTCAGAAGATCTTGTGGTTGGAGTGAGCCTCAAAAATAAGATGCACGACAAATACTGATCAAAGCATCGCGTCTGATCGCCACGTGTAAAGTGATTGAAGCTTAGGACAAGGTAAAGGCCGAACACTTTTATGTCGATCTAACAGATAGCATAAAGCCTTATGGAAAAGATGCAGTCAGATTAACCTTTGAGGCATTGTGCCTTTGTGCCACGTGTACAAGGTGGGTCTTGATCAGCGTTGAGGAAAGGTAATGAGCTATCACATTTGATTTCATCCAATGGCTGGCGCATTACCTTAATCTGAAGATGATCAAAGATTAGTCTTTGAGGCATTGCGCCTATGTGACGTGTGTCCTATCTGGGAGGTGGGACCTGCAGTCAGTAAAGAGGTAGTCAGGTAAACCGTAGTCAAGTTAAATCATATCTAACGGTCGGTGTGAAGCCTCAAACGAGAGATGCGAAGAGATTAACATTCAAGGCATCGTGCCTGTGTGACACGTGTCCAGCCTGGTCAACGCACGTCAGAAGAGAACATGTGTTTCTGAAGGCCACTAATGTGTTGCCACATGGAGGTCGATGGGGCCTGCAATTTCGAAGACAGGGAGTAGGTAAAGTTCAAACAGATGTAGATACATTGTGTGGTCATCGTCATACCTCAAAAGAAAGGATAAAGGATTTTAACCTTCAAGCCATTGCGCTAGCATGACACGTGGCAAATCAGATTGCAGGCCCGGGTAACTTAAAGTACATCGACAACTTGGTTTTCAAGGTGAAAAGGGGTGCAATCTCGATCGTTGTCAGTGATTTCATGCCACCTGTAGCCGTTGAATCAGATATTTTAAATATTCAAATATATTTCCAGGCGATGGCGCTGCTTTTCAAATCACAAAGCTATTTAATGGATAAATTTGATCTGTTGGATCGATTTATTAAAGTCATACGGTGTTGAGGGGATGTTTTCTAATGACTATGCTTTACTTAGTGTCGTGTGGTGGTGTTAAGAGTTTTTTGTTCAAGATTGTATACTTTCTGTAAACCCTAATCTATTGCCTATCACTTCTACATTAATGTTTTCCCTAGTCATGTGGGTATGCATATCAGATATTATTTCAGATCTTTTGAAGAAAGATCAAGTCGATGGAGAAAGAAGGATAAGTGTGAATCAGATTTCAACGACAGATGTCAATCAAATATTGAATTCTAGGGTTTCTTTCTTCTACATGTATCCCTATTTTCTCTATTGTAGAGGTTCTGGTTTCTCTGCAAGTTTTCAGAGCAGGCTCCAAGTGTGGTTCTTCTGTAAATGTTTTTGTCTTTTCTCTTCATATAGAGTGTTCGTAGTTTCCTTTCTGGTTTTAGAGAAGGACATCATTGTAATAGTGAGCTTTATGAATGAATTTTCAGTGTTGTTTTGTTGTCAAGTTGTCTCCATTTGATTTATGAATCATTGAGACTAAGGCATCAAGTGTGTTTTGGTTTAGCCCATTTGTTGATCAGCAATGGGGTCATTTATAGGATGGTTATGATTTAGGATTTGTTTTCAGATATGTATGAGTTAGGGTATCAAAGGTATGTCAACTTGTCTTTCAGTGGATGCTGATTTTTGTATTGTCTATTCTAAGGTCTCTTCCAAGGGAAGAGTTAAATGTTTTAAGTAGATAATTGCATATTTCACTACACAGGTGGATCCACAAGTAGAGCTTGATTAATGGGGGTATGTTGGTGTAAGGCATTAGACATATTAGACTGTGATGTCTTTTTTATTCAGAATCTTCTTTGCAATGTTATGTTTGACTATGTTGTCCATTGGATAAGACAATGGTCTATGAGAGATCTAGAGTAAATCAAAGATCCATTAATCAAATCATAACTGAAAATCCTTTCTATTTCATGTTGAAAATGTTAGAGTAGCTCTAGTTTTCAAACATACTCTATGCAAGTGGGATACTGCATAAGATTTGATGAAACATTGATGTACATGTTACCCATAGGTTTGAGAACTATTCCACAGTTATATATTTGCAAGTTGTTATTTGCCACAAGGAGTCGTGTGTGCAAATTAGGTAGTGCCCACCTTAGTGATGTGAAGATCAAAGTGAATGAATTCTTCTGATTGTTGGCTTTCTCTTATCTCCTTTCTGCTGAGGGTGTTGAGTTTGTGCCCTAGGTTTGCAATTCCACAACCTGGTCTCAAGATCTCATCTAGGAAAAGAGAGTGCAAGAAGAAGAACCAACACCAAAATATATGATATTTTGAAATCATCTCAAACCTCACTAAAATTTATAATCAACAAATTAAAACTCCAAAAAATTGGAAACTTTCCACACAATTATGATCCTGATCCTGAATGAATCAACCAAGAAATATCAAAGCATTTTCATACTCAAATCTATAAACCTTGTGTTTTCATCCTCAACCAAGAAAATAACAAAATTCATCCTCAAAATAATAATAATAATAATAATATAGACAAATCTCTCTTTTTTTACCTCTTTTTAATTATTACATAATGTGTTCGCTTTATTTTAAAAATGAGTTTGCAAAATATTGGACTTCATTTGTTATCATTATATTGTTAAAAAATTTTGTTCGAAAAGTAATGCACTTGATTTGCGAACGTAAAATCTTTGAAGAATCTAACCCCACTCCAAACCATCAAAAAATAAAGACTTCTATTGTAGATAATTTTCACAAGTTTGAGGGATGACATTAGCGAGGAAAAAAATCAGCTCAAAGAATTTAACTTCATATCATCAACAAAAAACGCTATTTAAAAACCAATATCCCTTAGAGATTAAAGATTCACATTTCCCAGTTTTGAGGACAACTCTCACGTCATCTTTCATGTGAAATATGCAAATGGAAAAGACCAAAATAAGTATGAGAAGAGTAAGGCAATGTATCTCGCATATATGAGACATTGAAACAAACAAACCAAAAAAACTTTAATTTAAATTGTAAAGCGTATAAAAAATCTGGATCAAGTACACAAGTAATTTCGCAGCAACTTCTTTTCAAGATTTATTCAGCAAAGGGATGGCTGACAGATTCAAATTGAAATCAACAGTTAAAAATAATAATAATAATAATAATAGAAGATCGAATGTCCCGTATACTGAAAAATATACATCCATTTGCATTTGATAGAAGTCGACGACGTGCCTAAAGACTCATTGGTATCATAATATAATGCACTTCCTAAACAGGTGAAAGATGAATTGCATTTCCTTTAAACTTGTTTTTGCAATCGTAATATCCTCAAAGAAATCTTGAAAGTTGATCAAAGAAATGTTGGGGAATATATTATAAAAATACACATGCATTGACGCAAGTATCTAAACAAGCAATACAATCTAATACTCTCATTATATAATCATATCAATGTAAAACAAATAAAATCTTCACCTTTTGTTATGTTTGAAAATTACTTGGATAGTGCAAGATCAACAATAAACAAATCAAAATCTTTCGAAAAATAGAAATAAACTAATAATACATAAGTCTATACTGTTGAATATTCAAAACTGAACTGCTATTATTCAAAAAGACAAGCTAAAATCAACACCCTACTAGGATTTAGTATTTCACATCCTAAAAATACAATATAATATCTTTATAAATGAGATGCTCAATACTATGCTCAATCATCCCCACTTGATTAACATGACAAGGCCGAAAAGTCATCAATTATGATGGCATGTTCAGCAGTTTGTCAATCCCCTCCAGAAAAACTTTCAAGAAAAAACACAGAGAAAACTTTCTTTGGCAACACATACAAGTGCTACTATGATCCATCATAATGCATGTAGCATATTATCAGGATGAAATGTTTGTAGTTTATAACTATCAGGTAAGATAACCCTTGCATTTACAGTTAAAGATAAATGGTCTCAATTAGCATACACTGGCCTTACATGAAGAATCATTGGCATTCCTTCTCTCTATGGTACAAACAACAAAAGCAAAAAATAAACCAGCACTTTCAGATATTAATCCACTCTCTCAATGGCATTACAGAATTCTACTAAGAACACAGATAAAAACCATCTTAGAGCCTACATAGAGATTTTCAAAAGAATACCAAATATGAATCACAATTTTACAGAATAAGATTATAACTAAATAAAAATTTGAGCATTTTCAAACTTTAATTTACAAGAAGTGCACACTATGCCTATCACGTAAGTCGATATTCTGAATGACATTGTAGCAATGTCTGGCCATCAAGTACCAGGCAAAGATCACTGGAGCTTAATTCCAGATCATCATTGTGGAACACCACATATGCTCCTTGTTCAGAGAAAAATAGATACACAAAAAATGAACATTTCCAAAATTAATTTACAGAAAAATGCACTCTTGCCTCAAGCCCAAACATCCTGTCAGACTTTTGGAAATTTGGACCTGGAAAAATGACCTTATTAGATAAAGATAACACACAGCGGGTCTTTTGAAGCACATTAGTCCTTTCAACAATCTCCAGCATAGTTCATAAATAACATGAATAAATTAGGGAACCTAAAAGCACAGAAGGCAATGATTATAAATCTTTCTAGCAACTCAGCTCATTTCATCCTCTGATTTCACTGGAACGAGCAAGCATGAAGCCTCTTGACTGCAAAATTCACATCTTGGAAGGTTTGTATGTGAAAAAGATATCGACACAATAAAAGATCAACTTCTTGACAGGGGACCTTCTCACAATTAAGAGAACATCCTCAAAAAATTACTTGCATATGCCATAGGCTTTATATCAGGATGTGGCTGCAAATGAGAAATGGGACAGAAAAGTAAGTAGTATATTTTGAATTATGCATATCATAGCCAGCCACATTTTTGTACATGCTGCAGGAACAGTAGAATATTCCACTATGAAGACACATTCAACTCTGCTAATAAAAGAAGAAATAGAACTAAACGAGACCTCGTCAACTGACATGAGCAGCAATTCATCTATGCCATCAAAATCTCATGCTACATGTTACAATTAATAGAATACAATAAGCCTTTACTTACCACAGCAGAGAAGGAGATGATTTCTGGTTTAAGTTCTGGAGCCTTGAACCTTATGAATGCACCCTTATTGCCCATCTGAAAAACTCAAAATGTTTACACTTTAATGACATAACATATGAAGCAAGCATTGTACAAAGAACCATTGCCACAAACATAGAAGAAAACATGCCACAAGTTTTAGTATTTGCCTATAATTTTGTACATATACACGACTTACCTCGTCATGACTATAAAAAAAATCATATCAACTCTAACAAACAAATTGCTTATGTAGTTGATGCACAATTGCTTTCAAGCTGTGATTTGCATATTCTTCTATCCTTTTTCAATTCTTATCACAAATTTCAGTGTAGACATGGGTAAAATATTTTTTCTCAATTGGGGAATGACCATAGGATTCTATAATTTTTAATTTCAGGAAAACTATCAAGTGTTTACATCTTCCGTTACCTTGAACAACTCTCAGTTAGGATCCATACCAATATCTCTAAAAACCTCATTACAACAGGAGACTTCAATACTACTACATCTTTTAACTTTAAGGAAAAGAAAGATCCTGGCATTAATGTCAGTCTTTCATCAGCTAATTGGCAGGAAGTTATCCATTGATGTTAGCTTTTCCCAGGAGTAAATTCACATGGTGTAACCAAAGCTTGGGACCACAAGGAATTGAAGTAATGCTCTATATGCTCCTTATATCCTATAAATAGTTGACCAGCAACAGAAAGACCAAGGCAAATGCTCACAATTTAACTCCCTTCACACTTGGACCTATACAACTCGAAATTGCGAAAGACAAACCAAACCGCTCCCACAGCTTCAGGCTTAAATATATGTAGCTGAAACATCCTAATTTACCAAACAATTCTGATAATGTGGGACTGTAAGCCTCTGTAAGTTACTCCACGGTTTGATTTGTAAGAAAGCTGAATCATCTGTGACAAAAAAAATCAAGATTGAAACAAGCAAACTTCTGGCAATAAATTTCTAGCCTATCAACCAACACATGAAAAACTGAATTTTGTACGTAAGCAAATTGTTGAATAAGGTTTCCTGTTTCACCTAACAATAGGCCTCCCAGGAACATAGAATACAGGAATTAGTTAAATTGCAAAATGTAGAAGCACATTATCAGCATCAGTGCTTCGGATTAGATAGGGAGATATAAATAACAGATTCTCACTACAGACCAGTTATAAACAAATATATATATATAAACTCCATATAGAAATTGATAAAGTAAATGGCTGATTTGTTCAGAATGACCATGAATATTGGATGATGCAACAGATGTGTTTAACAATTGCAAAACCAAATAGGTAGGGAACATCAGCAGATCCAACTGAAAACAATGACAAGCATCCCAAGCTGATTACGGTGGCTGAAAACAGCATTTCAATGCAGCTGACAACAGAGGAAAGAACGTAAGAAATTGGTACGGTGACAACACCCCACATCCCAATCACTTCCCAGCTCAAAATTGTCGAGCTTATTGGGAACCTAGAAATAATTGAAAAAGATCTGTGGAAGGTAGGGCAAATTTGCAGGAACAAGAATATGCTAAGGGAATCAATGCCTGCTAGTGCTCATACCAAAAATTGGATCAATGAATTAACCACAAAAATGGTGTGGTTAGAATATTAAAACCATAGGCCTCCATGGAGCAAAACAATAAGCAATAGCAAATTACAGAACACTAGCTAAGAAGTGCATAGATTAGCAACATCCAGATTGAAAAATAGAGGACCACTTTCTCCAACACAAAGTGATTTGACAGTTTGAAAAAGGCAATCAGATGAATTTGTGGATGATTGGAATGTAAAGCAGAAAGCATTCAAAGGATAACCAGTCTCAAGGCATGTAATGTACATAAAATTCTTACTGCTGATAACTTGAAGAAATGGTTTTGGACTAGGCCTACCAAAAATGGTCAAATATGGGTTTTCAGAGATTTTGTTGAATCCAAGTTTGCAAACTATGTCAACGTGCAATACAAAAAAATTAAAAGGCTAAAAGGCTACAACTGCAAAATGACAAAATCTGGACCTAAATTTATTGCTAATATGCCTCTACTTCATCTTTACCTGCATCAAAATCAATTTGATGATTGATCTAAAGATTCTAAACCACTATCAGTATGAGCGACTACCTCATCCAATGAATTCCGACCAATCCCTCATGTGCCTCACAATCTATCTATGTGGCATCTTCAAGATCAATATCCCATTGTGCGATTGGAATCTATCAATACCTACAAATACTTGTGTCACAAGGCACTACACGTGGGCACCAACTCCAATCATCGAGATGTAAGCATATTCCTTTTGACTAGCTAAATGAAGTTGTATGTAAATCAATCCTCTTCGTAGTAGAGGAACTAGCAACCTTTAAATGGAGGTGAATAGCGAGAATCCTCAGCTCTACTACATTCATTGCCATGTCATGTCTACCATCCAATAGGTCAGATTGAACAAATGTAACCTATCTATGTCAGCTTCTAGTTTGTTAAATTTTGGAACCCTAAGATTGACAAAGCTAATTCACTACTGTCAAAGTAAAATTTTAAATTGGCATGATCAAAGTTTCAGGTCAATGTGCTCCAAGATATGCATGATCTAGATTTTGGAGAGCAGTTTGTTGTGCTAATTATGTAATATATATGCCTAATTTTTTTTTCCTTGTTCAGGTGTTTTTAACACATAATACTTGCCAACGCAATATAAATGTTTGCAAAATATCTGATCTGATTTATTCATTCCTTGCACAATACAAAGCTTAAAAAAACAACAAATCTAAGGTAAGGCTCGGCAACAAGTAAGACCAAGGCAAGGCCTCTGGCATAAAATAAAAAAGCTTAAAAAAAGAACATAGACAGTCCAAATTGGAATAGCAATGCCAAACATTACTTTCAACAATTATCAATAATTTTTATATCAATGAAATACCTTATAAGCAACCAAAGCAGTCATTACAAGTTTGTTGCAGTAAATTAGACCTTTAGGAGGCTGCAATGGCACCCCGGATACCGCCAAACAGGTAAATAAGCTTTCCAAACTGCTCATAAATATAGGGCAGCAAGAATAAACTGTTTGTACAATTGGATATTGCTTAGAAAACTTCCAGAATAACTGCTGTAGCTGATCACTGCCCCTTTGAGATAAGTTGGCTTGCTAGAAACACTAACAATCTCCTCACTTGACCCCCCAAACTGCCAGAAACCTTGTCAGATTTATCTATGCACCTAGATGCCATGAAAAGGATTATTTTCCAGTCACAAATGTGCAGATTCAAACTCAGAAAGGGACCCACGTTGTTGCTGAAGGTGTACAGCCTGCTCTAAGGTAATTTGACCTAGATAAATCAGGAGTTAACGAAAACTTGCAGATAAACCATCAAAATGAGATGCCTGGCACTGGAAAATAGAAGGAACCAGTACCCAGAAACAAATGTCTTATTTTCAGAGATATGAGCCATAATGTGAATCCCAAGGTGACTGAAAATTCATGGCCAGCACTGGGAAAGTGTCCAAACCCTTGCAAAAACTCAAACAGCAGTCTAAAAAGAATTTAAACACACTAAAACTCAAATAACCAAATCAGAAAACACATATACCTTCATTTCATCAAATCCTTGTCACAAACTTCAAGCAAACTCTGAAAACTCAAATTGAAATCAACAACCAGCTAGGGTAGATATTCCACCACTGAAATCAGGCTTGGGGTAGATCTTGCAACAACGAAATCAGGTTAATTAAAGAAGATTTTCATCCTCAACAATCCAACTCTACAATTTCATTTCAACAACATTTTATTATTTTAGCACAAGCGGAATGAGAGAATGGAAGCCCAAATCCCAATATACAGACTTCGAGGGAGAGATTAGGACATGTATAAATATTCAAATATAATATTCCCTCAAAAAAGGCTCCCATATAACTTTTAAAACAACTTATGTCTCCCATAGCCTAGGCATCCCAATTGCAGACACTTTTAAAATGTCACTGTTAAAACACTTAAGCGAAAATATTAAAATTAATAGTGTTCCACAGAGTTTCCTAACAGGGAAATGTAGGGATGGGGATCGAGTTTCAAGGATGGTGGGACCAAGGGCCTAAGTTTGGGGATGGTGACGGGGTGTAGTGGGGGGTCGTGCAATTTGACTAAGGCACAAAAGGAACACCCCTTGAAGTTATTCTGAGTAGCCCACTTTGAGAATGAATAAATGAAAGTCTGATAATCGTCATGCAAAACCACTTTGCAGATGTATTCAACTCCTATTAGATAGCACATTTTCCTGTTTGCAGCCCTTCACAGTCGGATTGGACTTGCTTTTGAATCACCTAGTTTAAGGGGTCTGCAAAGATCTGCATTATGCATAGTTTCAGAATAATCCAAGTGACCTACTTTGGAGGTCTGCATTTCACACCCAATTGATCATCATGACAAAAGATCCATTGCCCTGTGTTGACAACATAACAGAGAAACCCCATATCCATTTTCATGGCCCGGTGACCTCGTTTGATAGTTTTGCCAAGTCAAAACCAAACACAATTTATTCAGATTTGCAGTCTGCACTGTGCCAAAGATATCAGAAGGCCAACTTTGAGGGCTAATAATAATTGATCCAATGATTTTCATGAGAAGCCAATTGTTGCTCTGTAATGTCAGTATGTAAATGAAGTCATGTGCACATTTTCAGAGTCTCGGGAGTTCCTTTGATGATTACTCCATGTCCAATCAGAAAACATCTTATTCAGATTTTCGTTGTGCACACTGTTACATCTGCCGGGTCATCATTATCAGAGAGCTATAACTTGTGATCACTTGATTGTCAAGAGGATCTAATTGTTCCTGTGTTGTCAGTATCTCATTGTACTCACATGCAAATATTTAGGGTCCAAGGGCTTTGTTTGCTATAATTGCCAAGCCAAGATGAAATGCAGTTCAGTGTTTTGCATATGCATGTTTATATTAGTTCCAGAATGGTCAAGTTTGACCATTAATAACTTGCAAACCTAAAAGTTTTTGGCAAATCCTTCCAACACACATGTTCCCTGTATCTAAATGAACCATCTCCTTCCGTGGCAGCCTCCCAAAGTGGTGTTTGATATTTTTCAAGTGTCATGTTGGCAGGGTTACAAAATGGTTCTGGTGTGTCCAGTTGCAAAAAATGAAGTAGGTGACTTTGGTAATTAAAATCTTTTGCCTCGTGCATCGTCAAGAAAAAACATTTTGCGGGGTGATTCCCAGTATGTCAATCAAGAAAAACCATTTTGAGGGGTGATTCCCAGTATGTCAATCTATGTGTTTGCCATTTGCCATGATCTCATGACATGATTTGATCAGTTTTTAAAAGTAGTTTTGGAGGCTCTGAGCTTGTTCTGAACACTGAACGGAATGGTCAGATTTTGAACTTCAGTGATTTTACTCGTAATGGTTTTGATCCAAATGCTTGTTGATATAGTCAGAAGTCAGTTTCAAGATGCCAGTTGAATCGGAATGAAAAAAAAAATTGCCGGGCCCACAAGGGACCCGGCTCACCTCATGACATTGCATTTTCAATTGGATCCCATGGTGATTATAATATTGTTTAGAACATTATGCATTTCAAATAATATTGATATTAATATTGAGGCTATGCATTCAAAGTTTACGCAACAACTAAAAACCATCTGAAGGGACCCTTCTTTCAATTTTATGAAATTGGAAAAGGTTTTAGATTTTTATTTTTATTTTAAATCATTATTTCAATTTGATAATGATTTAAAATATTGTAATAAATTCAGGCACAAGGTCAAAATTTCAATTAAATCATTTTCATAATGATTTTAATAGGCAAAGACTAAAGTTGGGAACTGTCATTCATGAAAGGTAAAAATAAAAGGCAAAGGTAACATCATGAAGTGATCGAAAATATTATTTTATTTGACAGTGGTGGGCCCTTTCAAATTTGCACAATTAAGAATAAATCTTGTGCATTCATCCTGTCGGCAAAGCAAAAGTAGAGCTCCAACGAGCCCTGAGAAGGTGCAAGATGTAAATATTTTAAATAATTACTGAAGAGCTATGCATGTAAATCCAGCGGGTCCCTTTGCTTCTTTTACTAACCAAAGGGATTTCAACTCAATGGCTTGTCGGGATGAGGAAGGAATGTCAACGAGCCAATGAGCTTGGGATGAGGAAGATAAATTGCATTTTGCCTTGACTTCCACGTCGGCCACTTGCAAAAGGATGAAAAGTGATGCTCGTTGGCTCGGCGAAGTGTTTTTCGAGCCTCAGCGCACCCCCGAGCAAAGGTTGTTTTGCCCTAAATTTGTAAACACAGAGAAAACACGCTAGGCTTGTTCTCCACAAAACATTCATGGTGGCATTCTCTCGAGGCAGGTGTAGAACTGACTTCCACAGTCCTTGCAAACATCCTCTCACCCTGTGTGACATTGAAAGATCAGAGCAAAATATGGACATACGCCAAGCATGAGCAGGTTGAAACAAACATTTTAGCAGATTCAGTGTGGAAATAACATCGAATGCTGCAACCATTCCCAGGACCCTCTTGCCTGTGTGTGATCTCATGGCGTCATGTTTGCAGGATATACAAAATGGCTTAGAAACTAGCAAGCAGATGCAAATGGTTGGGATAAGTCGTTTTCCAAATGCTCTACTATGTCCTCCTTCCCACCCATGCTAGACAGGGGAGCTTCAAAACGGGTATGGATGTGCATCAAAGCATAGAGCAATTTTGTCAAACGCTATAGCGGCTGGTGCTAAGCCAAATTCCACAACCTTCGCCAGTTTCCTCCTCTCTTGTACATTTCATAGAGTTAATTATAGCAGGGCATGGACATCCGTCATAGCAGAGAGGGCAATGAATTCTGCCTCAGGCAGTTCCAGTAGAAGACACCATGATGGGCATGTATGAAAAATGTGGAGCCAAAACGCAGATTGTAACCATTTTGGCATAATTCCCCCAATGAAATGTGGTCTCAGAAATGTCATCTCAGGGTGCAATGAAATGTTTGCAGATTTGTACAGAACAGTTGTGTGCCAATCTGGTGGTTGTGAACATGGTATGGACATCCATCAACGATGCAAATGCTATAGCGGCTGGTGCTATAGAATACGATGAATGCAATGAATGCAGAGACTGCACTGTTAAAATTAAGAACCAGAATATAAATAACCAACAATAACTCAACAGAATTATCCTGGGAAAAACCCTCCTCACCGAGGGAAACAACCCAGCCCACAAAAGATGATGTCTTTATTTAAATCTCAAATCAATTACAATCACTTCACACTAATGATTGATAATACTGATCAATCAATAAATGGTTCTACTGCTAAAAGCAGAATACATAACAGAATACATGTACTTCAAGATACAAAACAATCTTATACACAAGAGTACTCGAATAGCTTACAACACATTAGCAATCTTACAGCATACACACCATCCAAGCTACCACACAGCACTACATAAGCACCTACATAGCTCTCAAGAAGACTGGCATCCACACAGCTCACGATAGATAGGCACCCACGCAGCTCTCGAAGAGACAACCACCCACACAGCTCACAATAGATAGACACCTACGCAGCTCTCTATAGCATGCACCCACACAGCTCACGATAGACAGGTAACCACACAGCTCTCTCCAAAAACATAACGCACAATCTGCTCCATGCGAAATAATAAAACGAAGGATATAATAACGTGAGAAAAAAAAAGAGTCCACCGAAGACAAAAGAAGCGACACCGCCAATGAAGAGACACCCGAGCAATGAACTTTATATTTGAACGAAAGTTATATCATCTGTGCCAAGGAAGAATCTTCACAACGGAGCCAAGTATAAAGACAAGAAGGAATCACCGATAATAACCAAGGAAGCCACGTATGAGAAAGATGAAGAAGAACAGTCAACAAGCAGGGGAAGATGTCGCGCAATCTCTCACACGGCAAAATAACTCTTTCGCAGCTATATATACTTCGACACTCCCACTTAGAGAGAGAAAGTTCTTCAATTTGTCATCTCATGACTACTGCAACTAGCTGCAATCAGAAGAATGTCAACAAAATCTCATCATAGATTTTTCTCAATACAAAATTGTTATCTAAACATAACAAAAATTCACCATAGCTACTCCTAGAGGGTGAAAATAACATAAAATAAGTCAGTCACACATATGACTTACACCATGGCTACTCCCAGAGGGTGGATCCACCATAGCTACTCCCAGAGGGTTGAAACAAGGGATTTCACCTCAAATTTCTCTCGCAGAGAAGAACTCCTTAACAAGGGATTACACCTCGAACTTCTCTCGCAGAGAAGAACTCCTTAACAAGAGATTGCACCTCAAACTTCTCTCACAAAGAAGAACTCATTAAGTATAAACCAAGAATCACTGAAGCTGAGACTTTTTCTCAGCAAGAGCAACATTCTCAACAAGAATTACTGAAGCTGAGACTTTTTCTCAGCAAGAGCAACATTCTCAACAATACCAAGCTTTTCTCTGAAATAACAAAACTTCACCCTTGGAAGTGGCTTGGATCTGCAGTCTGCTCCTCTGTACAGATGTACTTAAGTTCCAACCGTTTTCCTTTGAACCGTGTCTCTCAAATAGTGATACTTGGTTTCCACATGTTTAGTTCTGTCATTTAAGACAGGATTAACCAAAAGCTTCACATACCTTTGGTTATCACAAAATATCATTGTAGGATCCAAAGGTTGTCCAAACAAGCCTGCAAACAGTTTTCGAAGCCACACAACTTCTCTTGCAGCCACACTCGCTACAACATACTCTGCTTCAGCTGTACTTTGAGCCACACAAGATTGTTTCCTATTGCACCAAGAAACTACAGCTGAACCTAGGCTGAAACACCACCACCAATGAAGAAACACCCGAGCGATGAACTTTATATTTGAACGGAAGTTATAACATCTGCGCCAAGGAATTCTTCACAACGGAGTCAAGTATGAAGACAAGAAGGAATCGCCGATGATAACCAAGGAAGCCACGTATGAGAAAGATGAAGAAGAACAGTCAGCAAGTAGGGGAAGATGTCGCGCAATCTCTCACACGGCAAAATAACTCTTTTGCAGCTATATATACTTCAACATGCACAAAATGGATTTGTTAAAGGGTTTTCAAAACTTCAAGCACTGGAAAGTGTGTCGAAGCAGAGCACGTGAATTATTTCTGTGAAAATACCTCAAACGAATGTGATCTTAGACCTGTCATCAGTTGCAGGATATGCACAAAATGAATTTGATGAAACGTTTTAGAGGTTTCAAGCAACTGCAGTTTGCAGTTGTAAAGCTAAATTCCACGCCCTTTTCCAACATCCCCTATGCCTATGTAAACATAGAAGTTTCATGACAGGGTATGGTCATTTGTCAAAGAAACAAAAAATGAATTCATTGAGAAGGCCGAGGAAGATCCAAAGCAAATGCAGTTAGCATGGGTACACAATGAAAGCTCTGGAGCAGGTTTTTGACATCCAATAAAGAATAGTGAGGATCCCTCAAGGAGATGGTCAATGGTTGCAATAAAAATGAAGTGATCACAGGATATGTACTTATATGAACGAGTTTGTAGGGAGCTCTCGAGGTATTTGAATTGATGAAGCATTTGCAAATGCCCATAACATTATCGCATTGCAGAGTTGTAATTTTTTACAGTATGACATTCAATTTTTCTGTGTAATGTGTGTTGCATTTGAAGCTTTTATTACAAAATGAAAGTATAAGGAGAGTGTTGGATGCCAGAAGTGTGGTACAAATTAATAAATCTTGAACGAGGGCAAAAGTGATTAAGTCCGGAGATAAAAATATGAGTAAAATGTAACAACATGATATGTCTGAATCGTTTGAAGATACTTTACAATGTATGTTTGGGGTAATAATGTGAAGCAACAGAGTAAAGTAGTTTTACTCAGAAGTAAAATGCGAAGTGCAGCGATGGAGTTGATTATTTTCATCAACAAAAAATAATGTGACAATGAAACATTATACATTTGAGTTATTATTTTCACTCAAGCAAAATAATTCAGTAAGTGTGAAAACATATTCAAGAGCATGAAAGACCTTGTGGGAAATTTGTTTTCACAAGGGGTATTATTGTGTTAGTGCAAATAATACAATGTGGCAGAGATAATACATTTGTTTGGTAAACTATTTCAACACTCCCTCTTAGCAAGAGAGAATTCTTCAATTAGTCATCTCATGACTATTGCAATTAGCTGCAAACAGAAGAATGTCAACAAAATCTCATCATAGATTTTTCTCAATACAAAATTGTTATCTCAGCATAACAAGAATTCACCATAGCTACTCCTAGAGGGTGAAAATAACATAAAATAAGTCATAGAGTCACACGTATGACTTCCACCATGGCTACTCCCAGAGGGTGGATCCACCATAGCTACTCCTAGAGGGTGGAAACAAGGGATTTCACCTCGAATTTCTCTCACAGAGAAGTTTTCATTAACAACGGATTGCACCTTGTGTTGGTGCCCAAAAATGCTAATTTGGATTTCCTATAGACTTTCTAATCTAATGTTGGGAAACCCGAGTGATTTGACCAACTAACAAGTCACAACCAAGGCAAGGTTGGAACTTCTGCAATTCTGGCTATGCTAAACCAAGGCTGGTAGGCCTATACCTTGACTTATCCTTCAAGTTACAAGGCTTTTATAGCAGATAAGAAACACTTCAACCTTCTCTCTCAAGTCTGGCAAGGAACTTGAGAGAGATCTAACAGAAAGCAATATATAATGAACTCTAAACTGAAATACAAGTAATTGAAAGAATATTTAGTAAATGTGTATGTAGTTTTAAATGAATAGATAGATAAGATATCACAAAACTATAAACAATGAACTAAATAACTATAATCCAAATAATGATTAGACCAGGGCCTTATTCTACCATGGGTAATAGAGTCAAGATCATTCCAATCTTATGTTCAACCTCAGAGACAGTTTTACAAGAAAACTTATCACTTCAAAGGTGTTATGGAATGTACATGCAACCTAAAATAAAT
>MU227423.1:563156-609243 GCA_018584345.1 Thuja plicata
ATGTTATACTTGTTGATTAAAAACTATCCAAATATGTGAAATTGTATTATATTGTATTCTCCTCTCTTTACATTTTACATTATGTATATATATGTGTTTGAGTGGCTTTCACACCTTTTTAGGGTGAAAAGACAACTCTTATTACAAATTATTTTGAAAAAACAATAAACTAACTAAAAAATAACTACCTAACTTTCGGATTTGGCTTTGGTAAAAAATCCAAAACACCTCGTGAAAAGCTAATATTTCTGCTGGAGATAGGAAATTTGATTTCCCGAACTGGGTCGTTTTTAGATTTTTAAAATTCGACCATCTTTATCCTCTGTCGAAATCATCTTTGTAGCAGGTCTAAATTCCAGCATTTTCTGAAGGCTCCGATTAGTTAGTTCTATTTATTTGTGCCATAAAGCTTCCTTCCTTTGATATTTTTTTTTATGGAGAAACATGCTTCTTGATAATGGATTGTGACTTCTAAATTATCAAAATTTAGGGTACCACCACCTTGAACTTCTCTCGCAGAGAAGAAGTCCTTAACAAGGGATTACACCTCGAACTTCTCTCGCAGAGAAGAACTCATTAAGTATATACCAAGAATCATTGAAGCTGAGACTCTTTCTCAGTAAGAGCAACATTCTCCACAATACCAAGCTTTTCTCTGAAATAACAAAACTTCACTCTTGGAAGTGGTTTGGTAAGAATGTTTGCAGTATGCTCCTCTGTACAAATGTGCTTAAGTTCAACTGCTTTCCTTTGAACCATGTCTTTCTAATAGTGATACTTGATTTTCACATGTTTAGTTTTGTCATGGAAGACAGGATTAACCGAAAGCTTCACACAACTTTGGTTATCACAATATATCACTATAGGATCCAAAGGTTGTCCAAACAAACCTGCAAACAGTTTTCGAAGCCACACAGTTTCTCTTGCAGCCACACTCGCTGCAACATACTCTGCTTCAGTTGTACTTTGATCCACACGAGTGTTTCCTGCTACACCAAGAAACTACAGCTGAACCTAGGCTGAAACAACATTCTAAAGTACTCTTTCTGTCAGGATCACAACCTGCCCAATCTGAATCAGTGAAGCCTAGTAAGTTCATCTCTACACATGAAGAGAATTTTAGACCAAAGCCCACTGTACCACGAACATATCTCAATATATGTTTCGCTGCCACAAGGTGAAGTTGTCTTGGTTCACACATGAACTGACTCGAGGCATTTACTGCATAACAGATATCAGGCCTTGTATTCACCAAATACATTAATGAGCCAATTAAATGCCTGTATAAGGAAGGATCAACTAAATCTGAAAGTGTTGCCTCCTCATGTAACTTTTTCAGATTTGCTTCCATAGGAGTAACCATTGACTTGCACTCTAACATGCCAAACCTTTTCAATATATCAATTGCATATTTTCTTTGGCTTAAAATAATTTCATTTTGTCTTTGCCACACTTCAAGCCCAAGGAAATAATGAAGAAGACAAGGATCTTTCATTTCAAATTCAGAAGCTAACTCCTTGCATTTGACAATGAGATCATTATTACCTGTAAGAAATAAACCGTCCACATAGAGCACAAGAATCAGCATTTTTCCTTCACATACCTTGAAGTATAAATTTGGATCAGCATCATTCTTTAGGAAGCCTAGGCTCAAAAGATAATTGCCAATTCTTTCATACCAAGCACACGATGCTTGTTTAAGACCATACAAGGCCTTTTTCAGCTTACACACGAGAATCTTTGTTATTAATAACAAACCCTTCTGGCTGTTCCATATAAACTTCCTCTTCTATAGTACAATTTAAGAATGTTGTTTTAACATCCACTTAATGAAGACTCCAACCCTAAATTGTTGCAACAACTATGATAGATCTAATAGAGGTATAGCGAGCTACTAGAGCAAAAGTCTCATCATAATCTATACCTTGCTTTTGTGAGAACTCTCTAGCCACAAATCTTGCCTTGTGTTTTTCTATACTCCCATATGCTGCATGCTTGATTTCAAACAGCCACTTAGAGGAAACCACAGATTTATTTTTAGGCCTAGGAACAATATCCCATACATCATTTTTGATGATGGATTGGTATTCTTCCAACATGGCATCCTTCCACACTTGCTGATTTGAAGCTTTTTCAAAATTAGATGGTTCTGAAGCAATGATATGACTCATCAAAGACACATAATTTGCAAATATATGAGGCCTTTTACTCTTTCTAAAAGTACCTCTAGGGGCTGCATATTTTTCAGCCTCTTCCATAGTGTTTCTAGTCCATAGAGGCCTTTTCTTACCAGCTGAAACATTACTTGGACCTGCTGAATTATCAAAAAAATCAACTGGATCAATCAGATCAGCAAACTCTTCTAAATTTGTATGTTCCCTCTGAATCTCTAAAGGTGGATTATTAACAGTCATGTTTATGTCTTTAGAAGGCTCAATATCTTTTGACTCAAGTTCCAAGTTAGTTTCTTTAGAATTATTGCAAGCTGCATCTTCATCAAAAGTAACATCCCTGCTGATATCAATATGCTTTTGACCTGGAATATAAATCTTGTATGCTTTTGAAGACTCACTATATCCAACAAATATCCTTTCTTTCCTGAAGGTTCTAGCTTACATCTTTTCTCTTTTGGAACATGGATATAAACAGGACAACCAAAAAATTTAAAATGACTGATGTCTGGTTTGATACCTATAAAAGCTTCTTCGGAGTAATATTATCTAGAATATGATGTGGGCTGCGATTCTGAATGTACACAGCTGTACTGCAAGCTTCTGCCCATAAAAACATTTGAAGACTCTGATCGTGAATCATAGCCTTTGCTGCCTCAACAATTGTTTTGTTCTTTCTTTCAGCTATTCCATTTTGTTGGTAATTATAAGGAACACAAAACTCCCTCTTAATCCCAGCCTCAATGCAAAAGTTATGAAATAAACCAGACACATTCTCCTCCATTATCTGATCTTAGAAACTTAATTTTCTTGTTAGATAAGTTTTCAACAAGAGCTTTGAATTCTTTAAATCTGGACAGCACTTCATCAGATTCTTTTGAATTTAGAAAATACATCCAACACTTATGAGAAAAGTCATCAATAAATGTAACATAATACCAACAACCACTAAGAGAAGCAACAGACATGGGACCACATAAATCAGAATGAATTAACTCTAGGACTTCCTTAGCTCTACTTTCATTACTATGAAAAGTATTTTTAATATTCATACCTAGGGCGCATCCCTTTCATACACCTTCATGATTTTGATTCAGCTTGGGAATACCATCAACAACCTTCTCCATTGAAGACAAAGTCTTGAAATTCAAGTGACCCAAACGCTTATGCCACAACTCACTTGAATTTGAAGAATCTTGAGCTAAAGCAAGAATAGGATGAGCTGAAAGCTTCTAGAGACTATCATGATGAACACTGATGACACAAGCTGATTGAAAATTTGAATTCTTCTTCTTGGCATGGACTTTTCCATCAGCAAAAGCAACATGATATCCTTTGTCCTCTAATGCTGAAATGGAAATAAGATTTCTTTTAATTCCAAGAACAAAGAGAACATCACTTAGATGGAGAGGTACACCTGAATCCAACTGAAAGAATGTAGAACTAGCACCCTTTACTGAGTAACAAGCATCATCACCAATAATGACTTGAAGATGAGAATCTTTTTCTTTCAAGTTAAAGAGGTGTTCACGATAACCAGTAATGTGGCAAGAAGCTCCACTATCAATCAGCCATGTATCACTATTTGTAGGAATATTACTTGAAAGTGCATAAATAAACAAGACCCCTTGAGAATTATCACTAGACTCCTTTTAAGAAGAATTCTCAACATTAGCAGCAGTTGCCCAAGGCTTTGGCCTTGAAGTACAATCACGAGCAAAGTGTCCAAACTTATCTCACCTAAAACATTGGATCTTAGAAAAATCCTTCTTTTTCTTAGCATTAGGTGCTGAATCAAAATTCCTCTCTATACCTTTTGAAATTACCTCTTCTATCTTTCCCTTTTGAAGTATGGGCAACAAGAACATGATGATATTTACGACCATTGCCTCTAGCCTCTAACCTGCATTCTTCTTGAATGCAATCAGCCCTCAATCTGTTGAATTTAGGAAGATGTTCTCTTCCACTAACACCTTGAATGAATGATTCCCAAGAGTGGGGAAGTCCATTCATAGCCAGCATCACTAAATCTTTATCAGCAAATGATTCACCAATAGCACTCGGTTGATCTTTTAATTCAGTAATCTTCATAAAATATGAAACCATTGATTCTCCTCTAACCATTTTAACATGAAGAAGTTGACGTTGAAGGGCTAGAGCTCTACTAGTGTTGTTAAATTCATACAAGTCCTTAAATGTCTGAAACATCTTTAACTGAGTTCAACTTGGAGAAAAGAGAAACAAGATGATCTTTAACTGAATCAATCAAAATCTTCTTGGCCATGATTTTGTTCTTTTTCCATGTAGCTTTCTCAGCTTCTGCCAGAAGGTTCAGGTACATCAGAGTTAACATAGTCAAGAAGATCATTTTCCTCAAAAGAGATCAAAATTCTTAACTTCCATGAGGAAAAGTTTGAAGAACCATCCAATCTATCTTCCACTTTCAAACCATTCACCATTGTTGCTAGCTAAATCAAAATCAAAGAAAGAAGCAAACGAAAAAACAGATACTTCTTGTTCTGGATCGATTTCTTAGACCCGCTCTGATACAATGTTAAAATTCAGAACCAAGATATAAATAACCAGCAATAACTCAACAGAATTATCCTGGGAAAAACCCTCCTCACTGAGGGAAACAACCCAGCCCACAAAAGATAATGTCTTTATTTTAATCTCAAATCAATTACAATCACTTCACACTAATGATTGATAATATTGATCAATCAATAAATGGTTCTACTCTGTAATGTCCCCTTCTCCGCGATAGGTCATTATGGCGCCTGATTAGTCTATCTCCCCATCCAATCTATCGTCCACTTTCAAACCATTCACCATTTTTTCTAGCTAAATCAAAATCAAATAAAGGAGCAAACGAAAAACAGATACTTCAAGTTTTGGATCAATTTCTTATACCCGCTCTGATACCATGTTAAAATTCAGAACCAAAATATAAATAACCAGCAATAACTCAACAGAATTATCCTGGGAAAACCCCTCCTCACCGAGGGAAACAACCCAGCCCACAAAAGATAATGTCTTTATTTAAATCTCAAATCAATTACAATCACTTCACACTAATGATTGATAATATTGATCAATCAATAAATGGTTCTACTGTGTAATGTTCCCTTCTCCGCAATAGGCCATTATGGCACCTGATTAGTCTATCTCCCCATCCGAATAGACTAATGGCTACTTTTGGAGGATGTCAGTCAGTCACAAGCTTCAGTTGGGTGAATTTTAAATATTTGGGAACCTTTTTACAAATTTAAGTCACTTTATTTTATAAAGTGAGATTATAAAGTTACTTTATGACTTAAAATGTTTTCCCTCATATCAAGGTTATAAAAGCATAAAGCTCTCCTTGGGAAAGGTACCATGAATATTATAAACAAAAAGGGCAAATCTCTAGTTACTTTTGTGACTGGTTTTATTTTCTTGAGGACAGAACCCCTTGAGGAAAAACTAAGAAGTTGGGTGTAGCCTCAACATCTCAATAATGGTGGAGTCATTCAGATTTCACATTGAATTTTATGCCTAAGTACAAAAAAAAGGTTATTGCCTCAGTGTTTAGAATCAGACTTCCCCAACAAGGAGATAAGTATCATCCAGTCTTTGATTATATAAGTTCGAGCTTAATGTTGGGTATTGTGACTGCTATTTGGTTTGTAACCATCTGGGTGTCGAGACTTGTTACTGGACTATATAAATGACTGTGTGCTGGGCGTCGACACTAAGCTTGCTCTTGTGGTAGACGTGTTGGTGAAAGACTGTGCATTCCATGAGTTTTAGCGGGTCCCCATACTACGATTGTGATCGCGTTTGCATACGAGTCTGCACCTCCTTCTGGTAGCACGCGTACTGGGGTTGCATCCGCCATCCCCTTTATATATCGGGTGGCATAGAACTGGTCGCTCGGGGTGCTTTAGCGTGGACTCACGCGGCTGTATAGAGTGGCGTTCTCATAATCCCAAGGTAGCTGTGTGTGTCGTTTCACCTGGATACATACAGCAACATAGTAGTGGCACGTTCAGACTTAGGATCCCGTGGTATCTCAGAGCCTTCGGAAAGGTGATTACGCAGGGCGTTTGAAGAGTATTGGTGTTGGGCAGGCTCGTGGGCATTGGCCCGTGTGCTGGGCGTGGCTCGTAGACATTGTTCGACATACGATCACATTTGGTTAGCAATCGGTCTTCCATAGCAGGACAAAACCGTATGTAAATGTCACAGACTCCCCATTGCAAATTGGTTATTATTTGTCCTTTGAGAATTAGTAATAATCAGTTGTTGTGTGTTTTTGGGAGTATTTACTAAACTGTATATCGTTTTATCAAAGTGTGCATCAATAAAACTTTTGTATGTCTTTCCTATTCTGCAAACATCTATTGTTTAGTGCATATTAAAACAAACAAACATCAGAGATCCTCCCAGCGGTTTTGCAAACAAAGGAAAACTATGAGATTTAATAACTTTCTAAAAGTATCAAATACATAACAGGGATAGGATACTACAGTGGTATCAGAGCTTTTGATCTTGCCATCCTAGTGGGTTAGATTTTTAGTTTGTCAAGTTGGTCCAGCAGTGAAAATGTTTAGCGGGTATGCATAGTAGGCACAGATCTTACAGCTTTAAACATAACAGAGTTGAACAGGAACAACCAGAATCTTCAATAAAGGTTGACAGAGAACAGTCATACCGAGGCAGACGAGGAAATTATATTTGAACATGTTACTCCAGGTACAAATCTGGGTGAGGATTCAGAGAGAGAGGCCAAGGAAACATTGAGGGTCATACGAGACAGACAGGATCATATTGTTGATGTATTACAGCAGCTTAGAGGGGCTATCCAGCAATTAACAGTAACATCCAGGAGACCCCAGAGCCATCACAGGGGTGGAGGCGGTGTAGTAGGATCACCTAGGGCAGCTAGAGCCCCCACTCATACTTCAAATAGGCCCCTTATGCCTAACTTCGCGGAGAATGCAGGGGAAGAGGTAGCACCGCCTGAGGCAACGGGCATTCTTCCAGAGAATGTGATGACCATGCATGATGAGTGGGATATGTTACCAGACAATGTCAAAGCTGATTTAACATTTCTCCAGTATATGGCTCAGAAGAGAGAATTCGGCAGGGCTCGGCAAGATAGGAGACCCAGGTGTTAGAATAGTGATTTAAAACATGCAATAATAAATTAACTCTCCCTACATTTGATGGCAGCAGTAAGACATCTGCGAGAGCTTGGATTCACAAGCTAGACACCTTCCTAACCCTCAAACCCATGTCAAAAACGGAGGCTATTAAGTTTGCCACAATGCATTTAGAGGGAGTAGCATATGACTGGTGGCATCATGGTCTTGTCACCAAGGATCATGGGCTGATTACTTCTTATGAAACTTTCAACACGAATTTGATTAACCGTTTTGACAGGAAGGACATAGAGGTTTATTACAGGGAGTTAGCTCAGCTGAGACAGAGTGGATCCTTGGACCACTATATTGATGAGTTCCAGAGGATATCCATCATGGTTCCTGATATGTCTAAGAAGAGGAAAGTGATGTTGTTCATTGAGGGCCTACAAGATAGATTCAGAGGCTTGGTTAGAGTTCTCAAGCCAAACACTTTGGATGACGCTATTAAATTAGCACATGACTTGAATTCGCCTTCTATATTGCAGCCGCCTAAGAAAACATTTAAGGGATCCTCTTCATTTCAAAAAAACAAAAATCAGAATAAGAGTATACCCCCTAGATTGAATTTTGAAATAAGAAATGAGTTGAGGAAATTATGCTTCACATATAGAGAGCCTTGGACTCCAGACCACAGATGCCTTGGGAAAGGTAAGATACATTACATTGAGGTAGCTTCCAATGGTGAACATGAACAACATGAGGGCAGCGATGAGGAGGCTCAGGAAGAGCAATCAGCAGAAGAAAGGAAGAGGAAAGTACCCCACGAGCAGCCCCCTATTACTTTAGCATCTCTTTCAGGTGTTCCCACATGTCACCCTTTCCATCTAACGGGGGTAGTTAGAGGACAGCGAATCATTTGCCTTCTGGATACAGGCGCTACTCATAACTTTATCAGCACAAGTATGGTTTCCAGGAGGGGATTACAAGTGATTGACATTCCCAAGTTTGAGGTCAAGGTGGCCGGAGGAGATTTGTTGAGTTGTACAGGGAAGTTCTACGGACTCTCGATTCACTTTGGGGATTATCTTCTAGAGGCTGATTTCTATGTCATTGATTTAGATGGTCTTGATGCCATTTTGGGTATGCAGTGTTTACAGACCCTAGAAAGATACACTATTGATCACAAATTTAAACAGTTGGAGTTTATGCACGGTGATTAGCAGATTGTTCTTAAGGCCATGTTAGATGGCGGGACCAAGGTAGTGTCAACTCACAGGATGGAGGCTATCATGAGGCATGGCGATATGGAGCGGGCAGCCCAGTGTTTCATATCCTCTAAACCCACACCAGATTCAGGACAGCAGGTTCACGTTGATATCCAGAATGTGTTTGATAAGCACAAACGGGTTTTTGACGACATCCCTCTTGGTATACCTCCAGACAGGGGTTTTGAGCACATCATTGAGATGGAGGAGGGCGCCAAGCTCGTGATCACTGCTCCTTATCTTCACCCCAAACACTATAAGGAAGAAATAGAGAAGAAGATCAAGGAGCTTCTAGATATGGGGCACATCGGGCCCAGTTCCAACCACTTTGCTTCTTCAATAGTTTTGGTGAAGAAGGATGGTACTCTTCGTATGTGCATTGACTACCGTGCACTCAATAAGAGAACCATTAAGAACAGGTATCCCATTCCCCGGATTGATGAGTTATTAGATGAGCTACATGGGACAGTTTATTTTTCGAAGATAGATCTTCGATCAAGATACCATCAGATACGTGTCCGTGAGGAGGATGTTCATAAGACGGCACTCAGATGTCACTATGTGCACTATGAGTTTCTAGTGATGTCATTTGAGCTCACTAATGCACTTGCTACTTTTCAGTCATGCATGAATCATATATTCAAAAAGCGGTTGCGCAAAAGTGTCTAGGTATTCTTTGACAACATTTTGGTCTTCAGCAGGACATGGGAGGAGCACTTACAACACTTGGATGAGATTCTTAGCATTATGGAGGAGCAGTCTCTGTTTGCGAAAAAATCCAAGTGTGAGTCTGGATTGACTGAGATTCTCTACCAGGGGCACGTGATACGGGCAGACGGAGTTAAGGTTCACCAGGAGAAAATTCAGGCAATTCTTGATTGGCCACCACCGAGGAATGTGTCAGATTTGAGGGGTTTCCTTGGACTATGTTCGTATTACAGGAGCTTCGTGAAGGGATTCTCTCAGACAATAGCCCCCCTCACCGATCTCACTCGGAAAGGGGCTTTTAGATGGACAGATGAGGCAAAGGTAGTCTTTGACAGGCTTAAGAGAGGCATGAGTACTTGCCCGGTTCTAGCGCTTCTAGACTTCTCTCACCCCTTTGTTCTAGAGTGCGATGCTTCAGGCAATGTGATTGGTGCAATGTTGATGCACGATAGACACCCCATAGCATACGAGAGCAGGAAGCTTAAGGACAATGAGAGACTGTATTCTACTTATGACAAAGAGATGCTTGCCATTATGCACGCCCTGGCTAAATTCAGACATTACCTTGTGGGTGGCAAGTTTACAGTTAAGACAGACCACAATAGCCTGCGCTACTTCTTAGAACAGAAAGAGTTGAATGAAAGACAGCAAAAGTGGGTCAGTAAAATCCAAGCATATGATTTTGACATTGAGTATGTCAAAGGGAAAAATAACATTGCGGCTGATGCACTTTCCAGGAGACCTCCAATATCAGCTTGTTGTGCTCTATCAGAGATCTCTACAGATTGGAAGTCTCATTTGTTGCTTGAGTATTCTAAAAATACTCAAGCTTGTCAGATTTTGGATGGTCAGCTCCAGGATAGCAGGTACAAGGAAATCGATGATATTATCTTCTACAAGGATAGGATCTACCTAGTACCAGGATCTAAACTTAAGGCTAAGGTGATGAATGCGGTTCACGATGCGCCAACAGCAGGGCATCCAGGGTTTTTTAAAACCTACAGGCAGGTTAGAGAGAAGTTCTCATGGAAGGGCCTCAAGGACGATGTCCTTCAATATGTCAGTGAGTGCCAGACTTGTCAGCAGAACAAGTCCGAGCACGAGCATCCCGACGGATTATTGCAGCCCATTCCTATTCCAGCACAGAGATGGGAGGGTATTTCGATGGATTTTATTATAGGGTTGCCGAGAGTGCAGGGCAGGGATAGCATCTTTGTGGTGGTGGACAGACTTACTAAATTCCCTCACTTCTTCACTATCGCAGCAGATTGGTCAGCTTCGCAGGTAGCTGAGCTTTTCTTCCGAGAGATTTTTAGACTGCATGGTCTCCCCAAGACCATTGTGAGCGGCAGAGACAGTAAGTTCCTCAGCACCTTTTGGCAAGAGTTATTCAGATTTGCAGGCACCGAGTTGACTCCCACCAGTTACCACCCATAGACAGATGGTCAGACAAAGATTGTGAGCAAATGAGTGGAAGGTTATCTCTGAAATTATGTAGCGGGACAACAGAGGGCATGGGTTAAATGGTTGTATTTGGGGAAGTTTTGCTACAACTCCACCTATCACATGACTATTGGCATGTCACCGTTTCGGGCTCTTTATGGCAGCGAACCTCTATCATTTATAGACTTGGCTCTACAGGACAGCCAGGCACCGATTGCGAGAGATTGGTTACAGGGTCATCAGAATATTCCTAGATCTCTCATGGAGAACATTCAGAGGGCACAGAATTAAAAAAAGATGTACATTGATCGACATCGGACAGAGCGGAGCTTTGAGTCAAGGGATATGGTCTACCTTCGTCTTCAACCATACAAGCAGAGTTCTTTGAAGAAGAGTGGGTTAGAAAAGCTTAAGCCCCGATTTTATGGTCCCTATCGCATTTCCAGGAGGGTTGGTGAGGTGGCTTACGAGCTCAAGCTACCGGCAGACGGTACGATTCACAATGTATTTCACGTGTCTTGCCTCAAGAAGGCGATTGGGCAGTAGATAGTTCCATCAGTTGGACAGTAGAAGATTACAATACATTGAAACTACGGAACAAGGCTATCAAGGAGTATTTGATTCGCTGGAAGGACTTACCTATTGAGGACACCACATGGGAGGGTGAGTCTATTCTGCAGCATCCTGTGTTGAGATTGCTTGAGCGCAAGAAATCCCGAGAAGGGATGACTGTAATGTCCCCTTCTCCGCGATAGGCCACTATAGCGCCTGATTAGTCTATCTCCCCATCCAGATAGACTAATGGCTACTTCTGGAGAATGCCAGCCAGTCACAGGCTTCAGTTGGTTGAATTTTAAATATTGGGGAACCCTTTTCCATAGTTAAGTCACTTTATTTTATAAAGTGAGATTATAAAGGTTACTGTATGACTTAAAGTCATTTTATTTTTAAAAAGTAACTTAAGTGACTTAAGTGAATGCACTTTATCCCACATTGCTTAGTTGTCTGTGCTTTCCCTCATATCGAGGTTATAAAAGCATAAAGCTCTCCTTGGGAAAGGTACCATGAATATTATAAATTAAAAGGGCAAATCTCTGGTTACTTTTGTGACTGATTTTATTTTCTTGAGGACGGAACCCCTTGAGGAAAAACGAAGAAGTTGGACGTAGCCCCAACATCTCGATAATGGAGTCATTCAGATTTCACATTGCATTTTATGCGTAAGTACAAGAAAAAGGTTATTGCCTCAGTGTTTAGAATCAGACTTCGCCAACAAGGAGATAAGTATCATTCCAGTCTTCGATTATATCAGTTCGAGCTTATTGCTGGGTATTGTGACTACTATTTGGTTTGTAACCATCTTAATACTCGGTGTCGAGACTTGTTACTGGACTGTATAAATGACTGCGTGTTCGGCGTCGACATTAAGCTTGCTCTTGTGGTAGATGTGTTGCTAAAAGACTGTGCATTCCATGCATTTTAGCGGGTCCCCATACTACGGTTGTGACCGCGTTTGCATATGGGTCTACACCTCCTTCTGGTAGCACGCGGACTGTGGTTGCATCCGCCATCCCCTTTATATATCAGGTGGCATAGAATTGGTCGCTCGGGGTGCTTTAGCGTAGACTCACAGGACTGTATAGAGTGGCGTTCTCAAAATCCCAAAGTAGTTGCGTGTGTCGTTTTACGAGGATACATACGGCAGCATAGTAGTGGCACGTTCAGACTTAGGATCCCGTGGTATCTCAGAGCCTTCGGAAAGGTGATTACGCAGGGCGTTTGAAGAGTATTGATGCTGGGTGTGGCTTGTGGGCATTGGCCCATGTGTTGGGCGTGGCTCATAGACATTACTTGACATACAATCACATTTGGTTAGCAACCGGTCTTCCGTAGCAAGACAAATCCGTATGTAAATGTCACAGAATCCCCATTGGAAATTGGTTATTATTTGTCCTTTGACAATTAGTAATAATCAGTTGTTGTGTGTTTTTTAGAGTATTTACTGAATTGTATATCGTTTTATCAAAGTGTATATCAATAAAACTTCTGTATGCCTTTCCTATTCTGCAAACAACATCTATTGTTTAGTGCATATTAAAACAAACAAACATCAGAGATCCTCCCAGCAATTTGGCAAACAAAGGAAAACTATTAGATTTAATAACTTTCTAAAAGTATCAGATACAGAACAGGGATAGGATACTACATACCGCTAAAAGCAGAATACATAACAGAATATATGTACTTCAAGATACAAAACTGTCTTATACACAGGAGTATTCAAATAGCTTTCAACACATAAGCAATCGTACAACATACACACCATCCAAGCTACCACACAGCACTAGATAAGCACCCACACAACTCTAAAGAAGACTCGCATCCACACAGCTCACGATAGATAGGCACCCATGCAGCTCTCGAAGAGACAAGAACGCACACAACTCACAATAGATAGAAACCTACGCAGCTCTCTATAGCATGCACCCACACAACTCACAATTGATATGTAACCACACAGCTCTCTCCAAAAACATAACGTACAATCTGCTCCATGCGAAATAATAAAACGAAGGATATCATAACGTGAGCAAGACAAAGAGTCCATTGAAGACAAAAGAAGCGACATCGTCAATGAAGAGACGCCCGAGCGATGAACTTTATATTTGAACGAAAGTTATAACATCTACACCAAGGAAGAATCTTCCCAACGGAGCCAAGTATGAAGACAAGCAGGAATCACCGATAATAACCAAGGAAGCCACGTATGAGAAAGATGAAGAACAGTCAGCAAGCATGGGAAGATGTCGCACAATCTCTCACACGGCAAAATAACTCTTTCGCAGCTATATATACTTCAACACTCCCTCTTAGCAAGAGAGAGTTCTTCAATTAGTCATCTCATGACTACTGCAACTAGCTACAATCAAAAGAATGTCAACAAAATCTCATCATAAATTTTTTTCAATACAAAATTGTTATCTCAGCATAACAAGAATTCACCATAGCTACTCCTAGAGGGCGAAAATACATAAAATAAGTCATAGAGTAACACATATGACTTCCACCATGGCTACTCCCAGAGGGTGGATCCACCATAGCCACTCCCAGAGGCTGGAAACAAGGGATTTCACCTCGAATTTCTCTCATAGAGAACTCATTAACAAGGGATTAAACCTCGAACTTCTCTCGCAGAGAAGAACTCCTTAACAAGGAATTGCACCTCGAACTTCTCTCACAGAGAAGAACTCATTAAGTATATACCAAGAATCACTTAAGCTGAGACTCTTTCTCAGCAAGACCAACATTCTCAACAATACTAAGCTTTTTCTCTGAAATAACAAAACTTCACCCTTGGAAGTGGCTTGGTAAGAATGTCTGCAGTCTGCTCCTCTGTACAGATGTACTTAAGTTCAACTGCTTTCCTTTGAACCATGTCTCTCAAATAGTGATACTTGATTTCCACATGTTTAGTTCTGTCATGAAAGACAGGATTAACTGAAAGCTTCACACAACTTTGGTTATCACAAAATATCACTGTAGGATCCAAAGGTTGTCCAAACAAACCTGCAAACAGTTTTTGAAGCCACACAGCTTCTCTTGCAGCCACACTCGCTGCAACATACTCTGCTTTAGCTGTACTTTGAGCCACACAAGATTGTTTCTTGTTGCATCAAGAAACTACAACTGAACCTAGGCTGAAACAACACCACCAATGAAGATACACCCAAGCGATGGACTTTATATTTGAACGGAAGTTATAACATCTGCGCCAAGGAAGAATCTTCACAACGGAGCCTAGTATGAAGAAAAGAAGGGATCACTGATAATAACCAAGGAAGCCACGTATGAGAAAGATGAAGAAGAACATTCAGCAAGAAGGGGAAGATGTCGCGCAATCTCTCACATGGCAAAATAACTCTTTTGCAGCTATATATACTTCAACATGCACAAAATGGATTTGTTAAAGGGTTTTCAAAACTTCAAGCACTGGAAAGTGTGCCGAAGCAGAGCACGTGAATTATTTCTGTGAAAATATCTCAAATGAATGTAATCGGTTGCAGGATATGCACAAAATGAATTTGATGAAACGTTTTAGAGGTTTCAAGCAAATGCAGTTTCCAGTTGTAAAGCTGAATTCCACGCCCTTTTCCAACGTCCCCTATGCCTGTGTAAACATAGAAGTTTCATGACAGGGTATGGTCATTTGTCAAAGAAACAAAAAATGAATTCATTGAGAAGGCCGAGGAAGATCCAAAGCAAATGCAGTTAGCATGGGTACACAATGAAAGCTCTGGAGCAGGTTTTTTATGTCCAATAAAGCATAGTGAGGATCCCTCAAGGAGATGTCACTGGTTGCAGTGAAAATGAAGTGATCACAGGATATGTACTTATATGAACGAGTTTGCAGGGAAGCTCTCGAGGTATTTGAATTGATGAAGCATTTGCAAATGCCCATAACATTATCGCATTGCAGAGTTGTAATTTTTCTGTGTAATGTGTGTTGCATTTGAAGCTTTTATTACAAAATGAAAGTATGAGGAGAATGTTGGATGCCAGAAGTGTGGTAAAAATTAAAAAATCTTGAAAGAGGGCAAAAGTGATTGAGTCAGGAGGTAAAAATATGAGTAAAAAGTAACAACATAATATATCTGAATCGTTTGAAGATACTTTACAATGTATGTTTGGGGTAATAATGTGAAGCAACAGAGTAAAGTAGTTTTACTCAGAAGTAAAATGTGAAGTGCAGCAGTGGAGTTGATTATTTTCATCAACAAAAATAATGTGACAATGAAACATTATACATTTGAGTTATTATTTTCACTCAAGCAAAATAATTCAGTAAGTGTGAAAACATATTCAAGAGCATGAAAGACATTGTGGGAAATTTGTTTTCACAAGGGGTATTATTGTGTTAGTGCAAATAATACATTGTGGCAGAGATAATACATTTGTTTGGTAAACTATTTTCACTCAAATGTGAATACAAATGATCTCAAGTGTCATTGGGGAAATGCAGAATGTTTTCCTTATTATATGGAATGCCTTTTCCAAATGATGACTCTTATGCTAAGGGTATTCTCAGATAGAAGTAAAAGTGTCCAGATATTTGAGTGGATAAAATACATGTGAAAATACATAGTGAAATCTGTTGGTGAGGGGGAAAATATTTTCAGAATAAATGCAGAGTGCAGATCAAGTGAAATAACAGAGTGCAGATCAGATTAAAAGTAGGTGCAGATATTTTTAAATTGAGGAAAGGAAAAGAATATTCTAGAAAATCAGATGGAGAAAGAGGGACAGGTGTTCACATCAGATGAAATCGGGAGTTTTCTCCTGATCTTTATAATCTTTCTTCTGTCATTCTACAGGGATTCTGAAAGTTTTATTCCAAAAAATGCTTGTAAATAGAATTTTGTCTGTTCTGGTTTGTGGATATTATGTGCAGGCTGTAAGAGTTGGTTTCTAGAGACAATGATCAGCTAGATTTGTACTTCTCAGTTTTATTTTCATGAAGATGTCTCGATTTTGTATGCATTTGGTCATTTGAATTAAATACATCAAAGATGCTTCAATTCATCTCTGCAGATTCCCTGTAAATATGCTATTTGTTCAATGATCTCTTTCAAGGAAAGAATTAAATCTCTTTGTCCAAGTAACTGTGATCTTTTGTGTGTGAACTGAATTTGTAAATAAGAACTCTGTGATTTCATAAGAAGATTTGTTGATGTTAGACATCAGCATCTTGTGTGTCCACTAGCTGAATTTTATTTGCTGATAGACTTTCTTTTAGCCCTGGAATTGGCACTGGTCTATTGTAAGGGCCAAGGAATTTTCAGATTTAAAACATCATCAAATAATCTTTCGTTAATGATTTTAGGAGTAGTTTTAAATTATCTTTACTCTGAAATGTTTATGGAATGTCTATGTAATCATAATTGAGCCAATTCTGAGAAAGTCTACATGTATTCTGATTCAATTTACTGAGTCATCTGCTGGTCTGCAATATTGGTCACTAATTGTTATAGATCTGTACAAATTGCTCAGGTTTACCCACCTAGGTTTTGCAGAGCCCAAAGTGTAGAAGAATTGCTTGCTCTTGTGAGTAATTCTTGTTAGTTGGCCATTGATCTAAAATACCTGTTGATAGGATAGGGCAAATCCTTAGGTGTATTTTAGAAATCACCTGGAGGAACCAACAGCACAAATAAATATATACTTAAAAAATTAGTTATAAATACATGTGTAAGGAATAAGTATAAAAACTATAAATGAAACTTTGCCACACAACGTAAAGCTTATAAACATTAAAAACATAAAAGTGATCATTGAAAATTTGGAATTTGAACATTGACAATGGAGGGCAGAGTTTTGGAACTTTGGGAGCAAAGTGCAAACCAAGAATCTACATTATAAATTTTCTAACAGCTAGAATCTACATTATAACTCCTAGAGATGTGCAACCACTCTTAAACATCCTACCAATATATTCATGAAATATAACTTATAGAGATTTAAACTTAAATCTTATATTTCATGTAAATATTTTGATGAAGAGAATGAAACCGACTTAAAACAAGGATGCCATTTTCTCAAAATTTTCACCATTTTTAGCTTAGGGACCGAGTTTCTGAGTGGGGATGATGGGAGACTCCTAGGCATCCTTAGGACAGCCAAGTGACTCTTGGGCGGTCCTGCCATCCTCCCCGGAAGGTCTCATCGTCCCTGTTGTCTTGGTGGCATCCCGACAGCTGTGGCAATTCAGCAGGAGGGATGTCCCAGCCCTGTCCCTAGCTTCTGAAGACATCCCCGTCCCCGTGTCCCAGAGACGACCCTGTCCCTAACATGGTGGGTTTGGGGTGCACATCACCATGGTGGACTGTTAAAATAATTTCCATCCCCTTACAAAAACTCACCAAGGCATCAAAAGCAGAGAATCAAACATATCGGAACCAACTGAAGCTGAAAGATATAGCTGATGCCAACATGAGCACAGACCATAAATGGAAGTGTTGTCTGGGAACCACATAGAGCAAACCCAAAAAAATCAATGCCATGAAACCACTTACTATAAATAGCAACATTCTCTGAAACACAGAACAAACCCAAAAGAAACCCAAAAAGATTGGTGTCATGCAAGCACTTACTATAAATTATTAAATAGCAGTATTCTCTAAAGAGCAAAGAGAACAAACCCAGAAAAATTAATGTCATGCAAGCATCTACTATAAATAGCAGAGTTCCCCAAAGGCCAAAGAGAACAAACCTAAAAAAAACCTGAATGCTTGGTGTCATGCAAGAACTTACTATATATAGCAACCTTTGTCAAAACCCACTGAAACTGAGAACCAAGCTCACCAAGAACACTGAAATCCCCCCATCGCATTAGGAAATATACCAAAAACCCTGAAATTTGGCAACGTCTGTTGAACAAGATGGTGTAGAAATGGATCGTCTTTACACCATCTTCAAAGATTTGGGAATTGATCCTAGTGGTGAGCATGGCTCTATGCAATGAGGATGATCCTTCACAGGGGATTCCCACTTTTACAGGGGATTCTAGGCCCAAAGTGAGACCAGTATTACCCTTAATGGAACTGAGGAACATAGGGGGGAGACTTTTAGACCATGAAGCATCCAAGTGAAAAACCATGGGCCCGTCATTTTCTAAGGGTATTTCAGAAAGATACAAAAGCCAAAAATTGAAAAATGTGAAAGTAAGGCACAGAAGATGTTTACATTCAGACTTGTGCAAAAATAAGAATCATATTCCCATAATTCTGAAAGATACAGAAGCCACAGATGTGAAGATTTGTGTAAGGCACAGAAGACGTTTATATTCAGATATGCGCAAACATATGGATCATTTTCCAGATTGCAGATGTTGCTCAAGCTACCAAAAGCTATCATTGATGAATGTTGAAGCCTTTATTTTTTTCACAAGGATAGAATGTCATCATCTTTAAGGCCCCTCCAAGTTCTTTAGACGTAATATCCACTTATGCAGCTGGATCTTGAGCTTATTTTTTTTATCTTGATTATATATTTTATGGACTACAATATATATTGTTCATTTGAGATTGACTAACCGATGATGCAGATCTAAGTTACCATTTCGGGTAGGAGTACAGGATATGGATTCAGGTACAGCGAAAAATTCCTTGAATATGGGTACGGGTACGTCCATACAGAAACCCAGAGCAGACCTGAATCCAGACCGCACCCGAACACATTTCCAGGCCTATATGCACAATTCTGGTAACTTAGAAGCAGGTTATGATCATTGTTTATTTCTCTGCAAATTCAATTAATGGCCTAATATGTTTGATACAGGTACCCAACATGTTAAACAAGTGTTAATAACATAAAAGTGTCGGACTCTGTTAGAGAAGCCTTTAAGACAGTATTTCCTATGTAGCAGGTTGCACAGCTTGTTGGTTTATGTAGTTAATTCTGGTCATTGTTAATGGTATGGCATTTGTTATAAAGATTGTATGCATGTTATGTTAGTGAGGGTTCTTAACCTAGTGTCCAGACCCAAGTAATGACCTTGGTTATTAACTTTAATTTACCTATTTTAATCTATACTGAACTTTCTCAAGTTCTTGAGAACTCAAATTTGGAGAAATAAAGACTATGAATTCTCTCTTTCAGTGGGATAGTGCACTCAGAAGTTAATGCACTCGCCATCACCATTCTTGGAAATTTTGGCACGCTAAGGGAATTTTCATGGAGGAACTGGATTCATGGCAAGTTATGGAAGAGGTTTGCGTAGGCTTGTCAACCAATACAACAGCTTTTCCTGCAGAATTTTGGGAATGGAGTTCTTGGAAAAGATTCTGAGAAGCTCAAGGTATTGATGAGGATGTTTTTGCTAGAGGCTGAACGTGGGAGTAAGAACATAGAGCGTTGCATTTAGTATGATTTAGATCTGCATTTAGATTGTTGGGTTTAAAATGCAATAAAGAATGGCTATTTTTGTTGAATATCAAGTTGAATAAGTTAGATGCATAGTATTATCACGGTTATCTATTATAGTGCATGGCTGGATTTTTTTCTAAGTTAGGGTTTTCTGTAAAGGTGCAGAAATGAAATATGTTCATATCTGGGTATGAATATATCTCATTAACATCAATCAAATGGGTTTGATGTCTAATTGAGGAATTCAAGAATGTACATTTCTGTCCTCGGTAATATTCGGTTATTACATATAGAATTAGGCATTAGTCATTTAAGAAATTCGAAGACAATAAAGTATAAGTCTATTCAAGGAAAATTGGATGAGAATAAAGCATAAGTCTACTCAAGGAAAACAAGAAAGAATAAAGCATAAGGCTTAAACCTATACTAAAAATGTGAAGAAAAATAAAGCATACTATATCATAAAGATTGCTTTAAGTTTAGAGGGATAAAGCAATCAAAAAACAAGCAAAAGCTTGCTTGAGGAGGATAAACCAAGGATTAATTTGTCTTCAAAATAGGAAGCATCTTGAAATACACAAGCATTACAAATTCAAAATTCAAAGTTTTAACAATGATCATTTGATCTGTTCGTAGATCTGAAGGTTATCATTAAAAGTTTTCCAGTGCATTCATTTTACCATTTATATTGCTCACTAAGCATTTTGAGATCAACACAGCTCTTAATTTGCATTCACAAACAAAATGTTGACCTACGTTAACATTCAATGATCTAGACACCCAGATCAGATGTGAAGCCAAACATCATTGGCAATGACTTTTAACCCATTTCACACTTCCGGAAATTACTCTTTTCTTTTTCTTGGAGCATATGAAATACTCAGCATTGATGGGAAATACTACTTTTATTTCCTGAAAGCATATAGGATACTTGCCATTGTATTCCTTTTGCTGCAGAAGTACCAAAGTTTATTCATATGCAAAATCACACCATTGTGACCTCAAGCATGTTGCTGACTTTGGTTGTGGAGAACTCTTTAGGCATGTAAGCAGATTAACAAGTGGAAAACCAACTTCCATGCTACCATATTTAAAATCTCAACATGTGTCCAACAATTACAAGGACTGCTTGACCATTTTGCATTATGAATTCAAGCAGCTTATGCATAGTCTCCATTCCCTTGATCATCAAGCAGAGAGAACAAGTAATTTCAAATTTGTAATTTTGTACAATATGAAAAAAAAAATGCCCAAAATGTTCACCTTCTACATATACCAATATAAAACATCTTTATTTTACAATATTTACAAGCTGAACAAATAAACATTCTTGTTTCAAAATATCACGCATCTCAAGCTTGCAGCTACAGGTCTTGGCTTCTTATTAGTACCATTCACAGGAATTTCTACCCCACGAAACATGTATATGTTTTAAATGAGAATATTGCTTATAAATCAACGGCAGATATAACTCTTCACTTTCTCAATATAGCATCTTCAAATGCGCCTGTTTTTGACTACTCCTATTACTAAAACCTGAAATCTCAGTCAGCTAAAACTTATCTCAAGTAGAAGCAAATCACCTGGTCACAATAATTAGGAGCTGAGAAAACAGTTATAAGTTTTCCATCGTGCTCAATTTCATAACCTTCATCCTTTACTTCGTGGGATCTGACCACCAGTTCTGCACAGGACACATGTATATATTTAAAACAGTTTCCTAAGAAATAAATGTCTCTATTATCCCTGATTATCATTTATGAAAGTCAAAGCAGCATTCAAAGACATTCAAGACAAAAAAATGGAATGAAACTTACCAAGATTGTTTTCTTGAAGAAATCTCTTTGTCACATCTTCCCCAAAGGCCAGCCCTACACCTCGTTTGCTGGGCCCACGCCCTTGTCGGGGTTGGGGATCACTCCAAAGTATTTCACACATCAGCCCTGTTGTGATACATAGCATAAAATTAAATAGATGTTGTACCCTGAGAACCTTTACTTAAGCAAAACCTTGAGACATCTATATAGCAATTGCTCAATTCATGATAACAATCTCATGCAAGGCACTCAATTTAGCAATCTACCATTGTTAGTCAGTTATAAGAATTCTGAACAATAGATACTCAAATGGCATGCTAGAATAACATGAATGTCAGAGAGGAGAGGCACATCTTAAAAAGCATTTCAAATAAACAGAGAGCGACATGTGTACGTGGAATATCCTGGTAGGACATTTCACTCTAGAATCGACGACAATTGGAACCTGTATGTTGGATTTTTTTATTTTTTTAATAAAAAAATATATTTTCATGAAAAACTAGTCTATTTACATAGAAAGGTGCAGTTAATACAAATTTGCCATGCTTTTGTGTTTTACAAATGGAAAGCAAATAGCACTTATTACAGTAGCTAATTTTCAACTAACAAGTAGCTATGTACTACAAAAAAGACGCTAGTAAGGTACCTGAAAGCAGAGTTTAACAACACAATCATTTACATAAGAAAGACATGAATTAGCTAATAAGCATTGAAAGGCAGGGAAGAACTATTGCTATCCTGAACTATGATATCCATTAGAATATTGAAAAAAGGCTTTCCATGCAAAGTTTACCAAGTGTTCAATGCCATTTGAGTTGACCAGAACCAACAGACCAATTACTTCCTCTAGCGCAGCAGCATTGTTGAAGCTCTCACAACAAAAGAGCTGGCATCAGGTAGGGAATGAAAGTTTTCATGATTTTGCTTGTTCCTGAATTACTTCAATGATCTATCATCTGCTATTTTCTGATAGCATAATGAAGATGATAGCCTGCAGTATGTTTTCCTCATCCTGGATGATAAAATCAAGTTTTTCGATATTTTAAACAGCATTTCCAAAGGACACATTCCTAAGGGATTTTAGATATTTCCCCAAAGGACATTTCAGGGTCAGGGGGACAGGTACAAAACATTCCACACTGTCCTTTTATTTTCAGAAAATTTAGGGATGTCCCAGGAATGACCCTCACTATGGGGAAGGGGGACGACAAGAGACATGCTGACATCCCCTGCCAAAAAAAAATTGAACATGAAAAGAACTCTGAGCTGACTGTTCAGTTACTTATTTCAACAAGTCTGCAAAATTTTAAATATATGTTACCACTCCAATTCTGTTCTTTGAATGTTGCTTCTACTGCTCTTCTGTGGAAGATGCCTTTTTAGCATTCAGAAGACTGAAACAAACACCACAATTCTTCCATTTGCGGTTGTATTATTATGCTGTTAACTACTGTAAAGGGCGAATAAATGTGATATAGCAGTCAGTTTACCCTGTATATATATCGCATTTGTGCTCATAATATGATCAGGTTGACCTTATCTCTGCCCTTCTATAGCTATGTTGGCCCTCTAAGTTAAAAAGGGAAAAAGAGAAAAAAAGAACTTTTGAAGATTCACAGCACTGTAACAAGTTATATGTATTGAACTCATTTTTTGATTAATAATATTATAATAATGATGTGTACTGAACTCTAATTTTGATCGGAGTTCAGTAATATATTCCATAAATTAAGTAATTTGCATGTTTTTATGTGTGTGTATACATACATACACACACACACACACTCACTCAGATATATATATATATATATATATAACACCATCCCCATGCCTACAGTGCTTTCCCCAAAATTTTGGAAAAAAATTGCCATCGCCAGAAACCCATTCCATAAACTCCTTGTTTTTATCCTATTTTTCTTCCTCTTTTCACAACACATCTCCAAAATAGGTTATGAGAGTGAGCTCCACTTGTGTACTTTCCCTAAGCCCAAACTCCATTAGCAATGTCATGCAGTATAGCAAGAAGATTGTAGACAGATATAAAAGAGTTTTCAACAGTTAGAACAGCTGATTTCAAAGGGCAGCCCTGCTCATTGAAGAAGTTAAAAATGAAGGAAGCAAGAAAGGGATGTAACTGGGTGATTGGTGTGATTGAAATGAAAGTGCATTAATGAAGAAGCACTCAAGCGGCAATGAAGACTCCCAAATTGGCCACTATGGGGAGCTGTGGTTGAGTGTGGAGTCAAGGAATAAAATGAAGAACTAGAAGAATTAATAAGACAATTAAAAACAACTAGGAATAGTCAGAATCAAAGTATTTCTGATATCACTCCCCCAATTTCAAAAAAGAACTTTTGAAGATTCACAGCACTGTAACAAGTTATATGTATTGAACTCATTTTTTGATTAATAATATTATAATAATGATGTGTACTGAACTCTAATTTTGATCTATATATGGAGTTCAGTAATATATTCCATAAATTAAGTAATTTGCATGTTTTTATGTGTGTGTATACATACATAGTACCATAGATTAAAATATGGCAGATATATTGCCGATAAGTAAGCTTATCGCGATAAGTTGGAGGCCACGATAAAATACGTAAATTTATCGCGGAGTACATATCACAGATAAGTTTCAAACTTATCAATGAAAAAACATGAACTTATCGCCAAAATATCGGCGATATTTCGCCAAAATATCTGCCACAGTCTGCTAATAGGGACTGATAGCCCAAAAAGTAGTTATTTCACATTTTCTTGTTTGCAAATTGGTGTTTGGGAGAGGAAAAAATGGTTTGAAGGGGGAAAATGTGATTTGCAGCGTTTTAGACCAATTCGCAAAAAAATGCATTTCAAATTAAACTTGAGCAATTTTTTAAGTTCCCGGTATTTTTGTCGATAAGTTGCCGATTTATCTCCGATATTTTCCCAATATTTTTTTTTTTGCCCTTGGCGATAAGTTGCCGATAACGATATTTTGAACTATGCATAGTACATACATACATACACACACACACACACACTCAGATATATATATATATATATATAACACCATCCCCATGCCTACAGTGCTTTCCCCAAAATTTTGGAAAAAAATTGCCATCACCAGAAACCCATTCCAGAAACTCCTGGTTTTTATCCTATTTTTCTTCCTCTTTTCACAACACATCTCCAAAATAGGTTATGAGAGTGAGCTCCACTTGTGTACTTTCCCTAAGCCCAAACTCCATTAGCAATGTCATGCAGTATAGCAAGAAGATTGTAGACAGATATAAAATAGTTTTCAACAGTTAGAACAGCTGATTTCAAAGGGCGGCCATGCTCATTCAAAAAGTTAAAAATGAAGGAAGCAAGAAAGGGATGTAACTGGGTGATTGGTGTGATTGAAATGAAAGTGCATTAATGAAGAAGCATTCAAGCAGCAATGAAGACTCCCAAATTGACGAGGGGTGTATCAGAAATGACAGCGGCTATATAGGGGAGGATTTTTGGCCACCATGGGAAGCTGTGGTTGAGTGTGGAGCCAAGGAATAAAATGAAGAACTACAAAAATTAATAAGACAATTAAAAACAACTAGGATTTCAATAGTCAGAATCAAAGGATTTCTGATATCACTCCCCCAATTTTGTAACTGTATATGTTATGGGGGTTGTGAATAGTTATTTTACAGATTCTGGACTCAGCTCCTTAATTGTATATGATAAACTATCATAATAGAATAAATAGTCAGAATCAAAGTTAAATCCCCTAAGCAAAACCTTGGGGAATTATTACAGCAGAGGATTGAGATGAATTGTATACCTTGGAACCCAGGGCATCCACTCCTCCACAGAAATGAGGTGGTAAGAGTGTAAGGGTTAGCTGCACTTGCTCTTTATGTTCATTGTGTGCTGAGATTTTGCTTTCCTCCTACTGTAGACCTAAATCTTGAGGGGGTGTAAGCTTTTTTATTTGCTCTTGTCCTGCCAATGGTTAAATGTATATTGTTTGCACGCTATCTAAAGCCATCTTCAGTTTCATCTTTATTTCAAACCAAGAATTCAGGGATGTGGTAGGTGAGGAAAAAAGTGACAAACCCTCAATAATGAGCTGAAAAAAATGTAAGATGTTCAAAATCATTGTGAAAATGGAGAGAACAATATAGATTTTATTGCACGAACGAAAGAGATGGAAAGAGTGCAAATATCGCTTTAGGTGCCAAAGATGGAGAAGGTTGCCGAGGTAGATTGGCCACTTTACATATCTAATGACAAAAGTACAAACCAAGCCCCTCGTCCATAAAATGTCTTTCCATTCTGTTGTAGATATTGCTAAGACAATCTTTGGTGTAATATTATAATAAGACCTTTATTAAGTTTACTCAGGTGTTTATTTGATTACCCAAGAGACAAAGGAAGAAAGAAGAACCCTTAAACTGATGACACGTGTCATCTTGCCTTGCACCACAAAATGAACATGAACTAAAATTTGGTACACGCCTCTATCCATTCAGATGATTAAATATTATAATTGCTTGGACATGGAGGAATTTGTTCACCATTAGTTTTCTCCAAAGGAATGACTCGTGATCCTCCTTCAAAATTTAGAACCTCCTTAGACTACTATTTGCCATGGCAATCATACAGCGAGAATCTCTTTCCATTCTTTTAGACATAGTACTTGTTTATAACTTTACCCTATAAAAATAGCCGTTTAGTCATACAAATATGCTCCATCAAACACAACACCACAAATATCCACAAGTGCAACATCCACCACTAATTCGTCAACAAATTGAGAACCAACCAAAAACATTAATTTAATAAAAGCGCCTTCTTTGATGCAATCCAAACTATAGGGCATAAGTTGTTCAACAGTTCAAAAGCAAGGTCTAACAACCAAATCTTGACCAATCAAGTTAATTTGAACATAGATCAAATAATGCAATATTATTCAAAGTTCAAACTGTTTACCCAAATTTTGGAAAATTTATAATCCACGTGTGTTCAATCTCCTTAGCTTTATTAGCCACTACATTATATTCATGCAAGAAGGGTATAGAGTTTTTATTACACTTTTCATAGGGGTTCTTTACAAGATGCAACTTCCAACAAAAAGAATCCTCAAAAGCGTCCTCAAAACAATGTTCATAGTGCACAAAAAATAATTAGCTCATGGAATTTATCTTCAGTCACAGATTTAGATACATTTGTCTTAGGAGAGAATGGAGGAATATCTACTTCAAGATAATGAGCATGTGAACATGCCTCATCAGCATTTACTAGTTTGGAAAGCAAAATGTGAGATGGCCATGAAGGCCTCCTATGTATTTCATTAAGACATCACCACCTTGCACACCTTCACCCAATTGTATAGCTCTTTTATGAAATTCACTAGTGTATTCTTGTACACTCTGTCTATCTTTCTGTTTTACAAATTTTCATTTTGTACTTTTTTCTCTTTATGAAAAATAGGACAAAATCGTTCCCTAGTTAGTTGCTTAAATTGATCTCAAGAATTTTGTTGGAGCTTGTTTCTTTAATGCCATAGAATACAATAGACTCTCAAACCAAGTTAGAGCATACTTTGCTAAGCTCAATGTAACAAAGGAAATTGTGTGTTCCAAAGAGACAGAAAGCGAGAGAAAGTGGATGCATACATAACAATTATTAAGCGTCTCTAATCCACATCGCCTTCAACTAGCAAAATCTCAACATTATCTCTACTTTAAATAGAGGTTCCGCTGGTAGAGTCTTCACATTTTGGAGACTCTTCTTCATTGGAATTGAGCATGCCTATGTCCAAGCTCTCAATGAGTGCTTCCAATAAACTTTTCAATCTACATGGATTGAGAAGGTGTGCTATCTCAGCCTCTATCTTGAGGAATCTCGCTCCAATGTCAAACTCATTTCTTGCATCACTTCACCATCTACAATACTCAATTTATTATTTCCACTTGATCTTGTTGTGAGCGAGACTCTATCTTAAGAAAGAACTTGCTCTAACACTTGATCCATAAACAATAGTAGATATTCCACATGTAGTTGTCAACTTATGGATTATATCTTATTTTTATACTGAAAACAAGACTAAAATTGTTAACCAGCTGATGTGCAAGGAAATGAAACATAAAGAGAGCAAAACATCTTGAAAGAATACACATGTACCCTTGAGAAATTCACTTCAGGTAAATACTCCAGATAAAAGGTGATGCTATATCTCATCTTGAGACCTATTTTGATGTTCAGAATTATTATTTTACGCATCCAATTGTAGTTTTGATGTGAATATATGCTGTTTGATTGGATATTATCTTATGTGATAGGCATCGTTGCTTCAATAATTACTTGCGTGGAATTGATTACTGGGCGCAATGATTGACATATATTAATGTATGATTTGAATGTTCAATATTTGATTTTATGGATTAGTATTGTTAACAAAATACTGTAAAGGTATGTTGGAATTCGTGATGTTTGGAACCAGGTAATGCAGAAAGGCAGAACTACATTTAGTATGTGAAATGTATGAACACTTGACACTAGGATTATGAAGCAATTACCTTGTCTAATAAATTATTTAAGATGATTAGACTAATAATTAATTAGATTTATCTTATTTTCAATAAGTTACAATGATAAATTAGAGATGAATTGAAAGTTTATTAGGTTTCCATTATTTAGTTCAATTGTATGCAATCTTTACTTGTAGATAATTAGAGATAAACAAATAAATTATTCACAGTATTTTAACATTAGAATAAAACACAAAATCTAATTTAGAATATGACTGAGCATGTATATCTGTATATAGATTTAAGAAATTAATTAAATATTATATTTTCTTTATTTAGAGATTGTTTGAGAATAGAATAATTATATTCAAATGACTATTCTTAGATAATTGAATAAAGCAAGCAATTACGTCTTCTATTTCTAGGATTTCTTAGGAAGAAAGAATGTGCATGAGTTCTAGGATTGACTAATTATAAAAACTAGAGAACATTACAAAGCTTTTGATTTTAGCTTTGAGGATAAATTCTAAACAGGAAAGATGAGTTTTATCTGTCATGTTCAACAAGAATTTCAAGTATGCATTGATTTATGAAATCACTTATAGGAATATGCATTCAACTTGATTAAAATATATCTAACACTAATATTAAAAGTTTGAATTGTTGAGCTAGGTGAATATTTGATTTTTAGATAAAGAAAACTAGTACTGTGAACTACTCAACTCCAAGAATTAGCATAGAGAATCAATATGAAATCAATGTAGAATATTATTCTATGGTGAATTTAGAACACGTGGGGATTTGATTTGTGTAGATTGAATTGGAAATTCAAAATAACATTCAAAAAGAAGGAAAAGGGGGTTGTACAAACCCTGGTCTCTTTTAAACCCTAGCTATAAGAAATTGATTAAATTACAAGAATAGGATTTGAAAATTTAATTGTTTGTTATTGAAGAATGTTAGTCAAAATACAAAATTCAAATGCTTTCATTTTATTAAAAATCAATACCATTTGTGTTCTACATGCATATGAATCTCATATTGCTTACAAATGTCATTCTATTAATCATATTGCTATTATGGACTGAACAGAGAAATAGGAACCCCATTGAACAGACAGCAATCAGATTTTCAAAATCTTCTCTGCAAAACACCAGCACCAAAGTATCTCGCTAACATCTAACTGTAGAACACCACAGCGCCTGTGTGATGGCACTAGTGTATACATTGTTAGGATAGGAGCTCCCAAGGATGGCACTAGTATGCTGGAAATAGTCTCCAACACTCATGTTTGATGCTAATATCCTTCTAGCAGAATCAGGAACACCAATGCCCTCTACCAAGACATCTACATCTACATCCAGCACAGGTGTCATGTTAAAAAAATGTTTCTATGTTTTCTGTTCGCAATTTAGTGTGTTTTACTCTCTTATTGTTAAAATTAGTACCTAAACTTATCATATGAGAACAGATGGTTCCCATAGCCGAAATGTGTGTTTGAATGCATAGGATATAAGTCTATATAGGTTTCTAACTTCCATCAATACAATTTGGTGATATCGTTTCTCATTTGAGAGTTATAGATGACATTTTATCTTTTGAGGTAGATATGTAAGGATTCTAGTACCGGGTGATAATCCTTGGTACTACATGCTATACCTTATGTCTTAAGAAGTTCATTGTCCCTTTGGATACGTATAGCTAGAGAATACACTTCTCACCATATACACTGCATCAAATTATGCCATAGTCAAAACAGAGTGTCATGACAAATTCAGCACTTCTGATAGAGAGGGATTTTTGTTTTTGCACAATACAGACTAATTTGCTGCAGTGCTTATGCTTTCAGCACCTGCTACAACCAGTAATTTTGTCACAGCATGCAAAATACTTAGTTTGTGATCTCTCTTCTGCCAAAAACATGCTTTTGGATGTCCCATCTGATACATTTTCAACATTTAAGAGATTGTCCTTGTTCCAAAAACATGAGATCAAGTAAAAAGACCAGATCCTTTACAAATTACACGTGAAACCTGAAAGCAAATCAGCAATTCAACAGACTACTAGCCTAGCCTATTTACCAAATATTTCTTACATCGACTGTTTGTCTACAAAATAATTAGAAACTTCTTCCCATATTGCTTTAGCCAATGGATGGTTTTGCATTTCTTGACTTCTAAAAATTTGGGCACCAGAAGGGTTCATACAAGCCCCATTTTGATAGATTTCCTGTGGTGGGGAACTCATAATTAATAGCTATAGGAAAAAATAAAATACATTAAAAAGGGATAATCCTACATCAGAAAGACAATGACGAGGTTGCTCCATTTATCATGCCAATTTGAGTGACCCGGGAGAATCTGCAATTTATATTTGGAGATGTGAAGCCAGACTATTTAATCTTTGGTGCCAAATAGCATGCTAATCCTCTTTCTCAATTCCTAGATTGTGGTTGTTGATGTTATATAGCGTCGGGAGTTATCTTTCTCCTGAAGGCGAATCACTTGTCCAAGAAATGCGAAGGGTCTTGCATTTGGAAATTGAAAAGATTTGCATGGAGATGTGAAGAGATATCCATTTGAAATGAAGAGACTTGTGCTTAGAATGTAAAGGGTTTTCAGTTTCGAAGATGAAAAGTTAAGTCTTCTATATATTTCTTTGTCTTGTGCATTGGTTGGGTGTTAGTCACGCATTATATTCCCGGTTTTGCGTGTAGTAGATGCCTTGCTGGTTCAGTTTGAAGCATTGTACACAGATCTCTATTATTTTATCAATAAAGCATCATTTCTTGTGTGGCTGGGTTTTTCCCCTCAAGTTGGAGGGTTTTTCTAGGATAAATATTCGTGTTTTTTTGTGTCATCTATTCTTGCATGTTTTGTGTTAAGAAGTTTTTGTTTCTCTGCTATTCTGGTTCAAAACATTAACATGGTATCAAAGCGGATCTAAGGAAACGATCCGAACCAGAATTGAACAATTAGATTCTAGAATAATTGTAATGTCTAATGGGAGTCGAATATGATGTTCAAAATGAGGGATTCACATGAGAACGTGTAGCTGAAGAGCCTTGGAGGGTAGAATCTCTGATGAAGCTTCTTACCTGGACAGGGAGGATGTTGTCAAGTTCATCTATGCTTACATGTATAGCATTCATGTCTATGAGGATAGCAGATGTACAGGTTTTCAAATTTTTCATTCTCTATAACTGAGTGATGGCGAGAGATCTATTGGTGGATTGTGAGGAAATTTAGGCAATAAAGAGATAAGTATTTGAATATTGATCATGAATTTTATGTAGTTAATTCATGCTATAATACTGAGAATAGTGAATATTTTCTCTTTATGAATAGTTTGATTCTGTGAACTATTGCTAATCTCTCTAAAAATGCTTCCAGGCCGGATTGAGAAGCAACGGGATGATGAGAGATTACATGCAAAGTCATGCAGGCTATAGAAATGAACATGGGAACGCTACTTGCAGCCATGGAACTGAATTGGTGGCACATAACTTCATTAGAGAGAAAGGAACCTATTTAGATTGTCATTGCAATTAGTTTCTTCGAAGAGGAAGAAATGATATTCAGAGGGAGACTATTCAGTTGCAGAAATCAGATTCAGAGAGAGCTTGAGTGGCAGACTAAGATACTGATGCGTCCAGGTAGAGGTCGAATGCGGAAGCGGATGCGGATGCCCTGTGGGTGCCTATCGGAAGCTCATCCCAGGCATCCGGATGCATTGGGATGCCTCCCAGAGGCATCCACATGCATCTGGATGCTTGGGATGAGCTTCTAGAAAGCATCCACAAGGCACTCGGCCGCATCCGGAAGCATCCACGGGCCCATGCTCAGAAAACAACATTTTTTACTATAGTTTACCACTTCAGGAATATTTTAAAATGTGCAAATTAGATTTTTAGCTCTTAAACCCTAAAACGGCCCTAAAAGAGGTCATTCAACCATTCTTCATCTCATTTTGTTTGCAGCTAGACTCTCTTCTCATTTGGTCTCTATTTTGGCATTTTGAAGGCAAAGTGATTATTTTCGAAAAGGATCGTTCATAGGGCAAGAGATAGCTTCCACAAAGGAGTTTTGAGCATCTAAGGTAAGCATTTGATCCCATTCTTGAGTCTAATGGATTTTTTTGAGATTTTGATAAAAAATTTCAAGTTTGGGAGGAAAAGTTTGAAGTTTTTTAATTTTTTTTTTTTTAAAGAAGTAAAGAAACAAGTTTAGCTCTCTATTTTAGCATGTTTGTATCATTTTTATGCACTTGTTTGCTTGATGTATTTTCTATGCAAAGCAAGAAAATACATTGTATTGTGCAAGAATGGCCACCACTGGTAGTCAAAGTTCAGTGGGCGGGGAAGGAGCTGATACTTTCAAAATTGATATAGGATTTCCTTTATAGAGACATACCACAAGAATACAACAGGTTTCAGGAAGTGGCTCATATCTTTGGAAGTGTAAAATTTGTGAAAGTAACAAAGGCAAACCATTCAATAGCTCATATTCCCAAGTCAAACTTCATTTTATGGGCCCTGCTAGTAAAGGAATGGCTATGTGCAAAGGCATAGGTGGGAAAGGGATGTCAAACGCACAAATAGCATCCTATGTAAAAGAACAAGAGGCTGCTAATAAATTGGTTAGAAGATCAAAAAAAAATTATTCAACCTTCATCCGAAAAGAATAAAACGCAATTACCCACTGAACCAATTGAATCCTCCAAACATCCATTCTTGCAAATACCTGTACCGGGAGAGAAAGAGGAAGAAGTAGAAATTACCGCCCGCAAAAGAGGCCCATTGGACACCGCATTTAAAACGGAGGCAAGAGAGCTTGCTAATGAAGCCATTGCACGTTGCCTCTATGCCAATGGTCTTCCTTTCAACTTGGTAAGATCACCACATTGGAAGGAAATGGTGGCAGCCATCAATAAAGCACCAGCTAATTACACAAGTCTCGGGTATGAAAAGGTGCGTACCACTCTATTGCAAAAAGAGAGGACTTCTATAGACAAAGCTCTTCAACCAATTAGAGCTTCTTGGAAAACTTCGGGTATATCTATTGTGTCTGATGGATGGAAAGATACAAGAAACCGGCCATTGATTAATGTGATTGCAATGTCCCCCAAAGGGGCAATGTTTTTTAAGGCAGTTGATTGTGAAGGGGAGGTGAAGGATTCACAGTTCATTTCTAGAATTCTCATTGAGGCCATAGAGATGGTGGGTAGTGAGAATGTGGTCTAGGTGGTTACACACAATGCCAAAATTGTAGGGGTGCAGGTGCTTTGTTTGAGGGTCAGTATAGCCATATTTTTTGGACACCATGCACCGTACACTCCATCAACTTGATCATGCAACAAATTGGCACTCAAATAGATTGGGTGAAGCAAATATACCAAGAGGGGGAGGAGATACAAATGTTTGTGACGAGCCACATGTCACAATCCATATTTAGATCATTCTCAAAATTGGAGTTGCTGAAGGTAAATTGTAATTAGTAAATTTCATTTATTTATTTAATTTGAATAAATTTTATGCTCATGTTCAATTATCAAATTATATATAACTTTCTCTTTGCTTAATATTTATTGACATATTGTTAACTTGCTTAGGTTGTTGAGACCCGATTTGCATCTCATACTATTGTTATGAGACGAATCGTTATTTCTAACTTGTAGGGTATATGGAAGGCTTCAAATTTAGAGAGAGCCCAAAAGGTCAAGTCTTTGGTCTTGGATGACAATTGGTGGGCTCATGTGCAATTTGTATTGGATTTCACCAAGCCTATCATGACTATGCTCCGCTTTGCTGATACATATTCATCATGCTTGGGGGATGTATATGATGACATGGACACCATGGTTGAGAAGGCAAAACATTCCATACAAACACATGAGAATGACCCCACAGAGTGTAAGGCCTTATGCAATCAGATGGAAGCAATCATTCATCATCGTTGGGAGAAAATGACTACCCCATTGCACCTCCTTCCTTGCATATGCCCTATCTCCAAGGTACTATAGCGATGAAGTACTTGCTCTGCCAAATAGAATTGCATCATATGCAGATGAAGAAGTTGCTGATGGGTGCTACAAAGCTTTTGTAAGACTCTTCCAAGATGAAGAAATGCAAGAAAAAGTGAGGCTAGAATTTGGCTTATTTGCTTCGGGAACAAGACTTACTCCATATGCAATAAAGGACTAAAATAACATGGTGATGGGAGCTATCACATGGTGTTACATGCATGGTCAATCATACAAGCATCTACAACCTCTTGCAATCAAGATCCTCTCACAAGGTTTTTTTTTGTTTTTTCTTTACCACTTGTATTCTACAATTTAGTGTTTAACATTCTTTAATTTGCTTTTCATTTGTATGTTTAATTTTTGTGAACACTATCCAAGTTGCAAGTTCTTCTGCTTCTGAATGGAATAGGAGTACATACTCCTATATCCATTTAGTGAAGCACAACCGGATGGGCTCAAAGAAAGCCGAGGACTTGGTTTACATTCATACCAACTTGCGTCTTTTGTCACGTAAGAATGATCAATACAAGGAAGGATCAAACAAGTTTTGGGATGTAGCCCCTGAGTGTGCAAACTTGGATGCAACGTTTCAGGATCTTACTACAATCACAAATGATGGTGATGATACCAACATGACACATGGTGCATCTAGCACAAGTGGAACCGCTTTTGGTTCAAATGATCTTGAACTTGCAGCAGTTGGAGATGATGAGAATGCGGATTTTCTTGAGAATCCTTGTGATTTTGAATCTGATTAGCGAATCTTGAGTCTTGACTCTTGATTGATTAACATTGAATCATGAACTAAGTTTTAATTTTGTAGTTCAAATTGTATTGGAATCTTGAACATGAGTAATTAGTTATTGAACTTATTTCAATTTGAATATTTGTGTCTGTGAAGTTTTAAGTCGAACTATCAAATATGAAATATCTTGAATCTTGATCAATGGTGAAGTATCATACTATCAAATGATTTATTTTTGTATATTTCTTGCATTTCTTTGCATATATAATATAGAGTATATACATAATTATTTATATATATATATAAACGCATCCGCATCCCCCAAAAAAAAATACACGCATTCGCACACCCAATTCTTGCATCCGCATCCACATCCGCACCCCAATGGGCAACTTAGATGGCAGATGTAGAATGCCAAGTCCTTTGCAGAGGATCAACAAGCTTGCATAGCAGTGTGACTGCAAAAGCTCATTGTTGGATAAACATTGGAGCAAATTACCTAGCATTGTGATAATCAAAGCCATGAGAATGCTGCCCCTATTGAGAGGGATGCTCAACTAAGAGGGAATCTCAGCATTCAGAGGATATTTTATATGTTTTAATGAGTTCTTCTCTGAGAGGGAGAAGTTCGAGGAGCAATCCCTTGTTGATGAGTTATTCTCTGAGAGGGAGAAGTTCGAAGTGCAATCCTGTGTTAATGAGTTCTTCTCCATGAGGGAGAAGTTCGAGGTGCAATCCCTTGCTAATGCATTCTTCTTTGTGAAAGAAGTTTGAGGTGAAATCCCTTGTTCCACCCTCTAGGAGTAGCTATGGTGGGTGTCATGTGAGAGACTCCATGACTTAGCTCTTGTGTTGTTCACCCTCTAGGAGGAGCCAATGTGAACGTCATGTTGAGATGACGATATCACATTGAGAGAATCCGTGATAAAAATTTTGGTTTTCTCACAATGGGTGGTCATTGTGAGGGTCATGTTGAGAGAATCCATGACATGAGAATATGGAAAGATACCTCCCTAGCTAAGAGGGAACATTGATGTTATATAGCGTCGGGAATTATCTTTCTCCTGAAGGCGAATCACTTGTCCAAGAAATGTGAAGGGCCTTGCATTCGGAAATTGAAAAGACTTGCATGGAGATGTGAAGAGACATCCATTTGAAATGACGATGTAATGTACCCTTTTCAAATAAGGATTTAATAAATTATAATATTAAAAATAATACAAATAAAGTTGATATATAATTAAATAAGTTTTAATTAAAGATTTAAACTTATTAAAAGAAAACAAGCACGATATAAGAAACCATCACTAGTCATTATCAATACTTTAAAGATCATACACAATGAAGTAAATGATAGATGTAAGAGTAAAACAACTATCAACTACTAATAAGTTAAGTATCGATGAAGCATTGACTAATATCGCCTGAAAGGATCTTCCAAGTGAAGACGCCACGTGGGAAAAGAAGGGAAACCTTAAATTGCTTGAGGACAAGCAAAGTCAAGACGGGAGAACTCTTATGTCCCTCAATTAATACATCTATTCTAAATCCTTTACTACTAAAGTATAGCTCTTCAAATTATTATTTCTATTACATTTATGTAATTAATCGAGTAATAGATCACATTGTTATTGTCGAATTAATAGTGATTAAATATCAGTATATTTAAATAAATTTATTATGATGATATATAAGCTATATATATTATTTTATATTATAAATGTTATTTTAATAATGATCAAATATCATAATATAACAAATAATAATTAATACAATATATTATAATATATATTGTAATATATATATTATAATATATATATTACAATAACTAATGATTATTAAAATACAAAGAATGGTCGACACCAAGGGTCGCCCCCTTAGTGGTGAGACTGGGCCGCAGTCTTACGGCTGCGACCAATCACACCCCTAAGGGTGCGACCGAGAATGGAGGGGACGTGACTCCCCCTCCCTCCCCCATATTAATATACATCGACCAGGATGTAAGAGAGGCACAAAAAAAAGGAGGAAATAAATACACAGCGACTCATAAATACAAGCAGCGACAGTGGGGCAAACAGCAGCAGTCGACAAATATTCAACTATTTTGGTATGGAATAAAATATATAAAATTTCATGAATAATTAGTAATATATAAATATATATATTCATTTAAATATATACAATAATATACATTTTATAGATTCATGCAATTTATGTAATTTATCATTGAATTATTCTTTATATCTATTGTACAACATTAAGTGTTCTCTTTTGAATAAACTTAGTATTAATTTTATTATCAATGTTAATATTGAACAATTTTATGTGCCCCAAACAATGATTTCGGATGCCATATAGAATGAATGTTAAATTCATTAGAGATGGGATCCCAAAAATGATGATATTGAATACCATAGAGAATGAACATTATATTCATTAGTGATGGGATTCCTATATCTGGAGGGGGGCTAGAGGAGATTGTCATGGTTTCACTAGTTTCGCGGTATGTGCCCAAAAATGATGATTTAGATACCATATAGAATGAATCTTATATTCATTAGAGATGGATTCCTATCTGGAGGGGGCTAGAGGGGATTGTCATGGTTTCCCTAGTCTCAGGGTATGTGCCCTAAAATGATGATTTGGATACCATATAGAATGAATCTTATATTCATTAGAGATGGATTCGTATCTGGAGGGGGCTAGAAGAAATTTTTATAGTTTCCCTAGTCTCGAGATTGTTATAATCTCATGTAGGCAATATATATACTGATAACCCGTCATATGCATATGTGTAGGCTTGGATAACGGTGACCGTATCCAAGAGAACCTAGGAGCAGTGCTCTATGGAAAGACGACGGATAGCCTAATTACTTAGAGTGGATCTTATATCCCTCAAGCCGAAAATCGGGAATTCTGTAAAGCTTAACCTAGAGGCAGTTCCTAAGGTTAAATCCCCCTTACTAACTTAGAATAGAGTAAGTGTCATAAATATTGAGTAATATTTTGTACTAACGTCGGTTTTGCAGGGAATTATATAAGGAGAATAATCAAGGATATTACAGAAGAGACTTGTGCTTGGAATGTAAAGTCTTCAGTTTCGAAGATGAAGAGTCAAGTCTTCTATATATTTCTTTGTCCTGTGCATTGGTTGGGTGTTAGTCACGCATTATATTGCTGGTTCTGTGTAGTAGATGTCTTGCTGGTTCAGTTTAAAGCATTGTACACAAATCTCTATTATTTTATTAATAAAGCATCATTTCTTGTGTGGCTGGGTTTTTCCCCTCAAGTTGGAGGGTTTTCCGAGGATAAATATTAGTGTTTTTCTGTGTCATCTATTCTTGCATGTTTTGTGTTAACAATCTTTTGTTTCTCTGCTATTATGGTTCATAACATTAACAGTGGTAACTAGAAATCCCGCTCTAAATGTCAAAAGTTGGACCATAGTTGAAAATCGTTATCGGCAACTTATCACCAAGGGCCAAAAAAAATTGACAAAAATCAAAAGATTAATCGGCAACTTAAAAAATTGCTTAAATGTAATTAGATATACATTTTTTTTGCAAAATTAAATGAGATGCATCTAATGAATCAATAAATGAGTAAACAAAACAAACAAGCTGAGTCTAGATATATTTAAATGCAAATAGGGCACAAAATGGCATCCTGACGTCGAATGTTGATGGTTGGTAGCCATAGCCTCATAGTCTGAACTCTAAAGCAAACTAAAAATAGCAAATTGTCTTTGTAAAACTATAAGTAAATATAAGCACAACACCAAAATAGTCTACAACTTCCTCTTCCCTTTCCCAGCAGCTCTAGTAAAAACTATAGGAGAGGTAAAGGGTCTAGTCCTATGAGTCTGTTGTGGCTACGCCTGCTCCCTCTGCACAACTAGTTGTGACTCGACCTCCATCCTGGATGTAGATGGTGCTGGCACTAGCAAAGACTCCTCATCATCCTCAACCTCCTCATCCTCCTGAATGTCATCCAATCTCACTGCGTATCCACCCTCCTCCATAGCCTGCCTCTTCAAATCGTAGATCTCATCCTCTATAAACAATGGAGGTTGCTCATGTGATGTCCAATCACAGTAAGAATCTATGTCATCCAAATAAAATAGATAAATAATTGTCTTATCGTCATTTTATCGACGATAAGTTGCACATTATTGCCGATAAAATGCAACTTATTGCGATAAAGTGTTGCAAAAAATGGCTGTGCAGATTTATCGCGATAAATACACTTATCGCAGATTTAAATCGGTGATAAATACACTTATCGCCGATTTAAATCGGCGATAAGTGTATCTATGAGTTGGATAATAGCAATAATTTACAATTGTAGTGTTTCTGTGAGTGAGAAAAGTTTGTGATAGAGACTTCAACTGATAATTTACAAGGTGAAAGATTGTTCCCTCTTTATTCCCAAAATGTAGCAGTTTCCCATCTTTGATTTTCATGCAAGATTTTTTGTAAGAGAAAGCAGCCCTTGATAAGGTAAGTTTGTGATATAATCCATTGCAGGTTTCCAATTGGAGACACTATCGTGCAGTCGATATTTTCCTGTATTATGGCATACCAAGTTGAGATTTCATGATCAAAACAAGATCCCTAAGACATCTCTATAATAGACTCAAGAAGCCTGAAGTAAAAAAACAATTAAATACAACCAAGAGAACTTTAAACAAAAACAATAATAGCTAAATCCTAGCACTAAAATGATATTCTAGTAAAAAATTAATCTAATTAAAAAAAGATGATAGGTCAAGTTTTTGAATAAAAATTCCATACATGATATATGAACCATGAACTATGAAAAGTCAATTCAAACTTGCATTTATTAGCACCCTTCTAATTCTAGTCACACAATATATTAGATCTTTGTTTTGTTATTATACTTTCTTTTGCTTTCTATATGTAAGTTGATCTTCACGTGCATACTTCAGCATAGCCTGAAAGAAATACATATGTTCAAACAAACAATACATAAACTTCGAACCCTACATTAATTGAAATCAGCCCCTCAAAAACACCTTACTAGAAGATTAAAGATGCTCAACTCTAATTAGGTAGTTCGATTACAACAAACAATTCATTTCTCAAAGTTTGTCAAGTACACTAAGAATAAAATCAAAACATGATTACCCTCTTCAGGTGGTTCCCTGTATCGATCAATTGCTCTGATATCAGCAAGTTTTACACCATCAACACTAAAGAGACCGCCATGCACAACAAAGATCTTGTCATTAATAACATGAGCCAAAGGCAGGCAGCAAAAAACTTCAGCAAAAACCTGTGCCATGGTGTCATTATACTTGGACTTCACTTCACCCTCAAAACCATAAATCTTGTTCATACTCTTGCTTTCATGATTTCCTCTAGAAAGATAAAGCCCTGGCAGACAAATGAAAACTTCTTACGTCCAATGGACAAAATGAATATAAAATTTTATTTGTTCACATAGCTTGCCAAATTCATCGTTCAATTTTCTAGTAAACCAGTAATAAAGTAACAAACATCTAGAGGCAATGACATAAACAGCAGCACAATTTTGAATGTACGAAAGCAATAGATAAATAAGCATGGAAGAAAATGAATTTAATCCGCACTTTAGCAAAATCCTTAATGAGAAAAATAGTGAAATTAAACTGCAATTTTGCGTAAAACAGAACCATCTTTCCAAGAAAAAATAGAAATTATGTTAGTAACAGAAGCCATTTCACTAGGTGAAAAATCAAATTAAATTCTTAACCCAGTTTCCCCATATTTTATACATACTAGACAATTAAATCTGATAGGCATGGAAACAGAAGCTACAAACTTAATATAATGTTTTCATATAAGTTGTTTAATTAGGTGCAACTTCCTATACAGGCCACAAGATTTTCACAGAAACCATCTGATCAGGTGTAGACTAAAAAATATATAAACATTACAGTGAGATAGATAACTGGGTGTAAAAAGGAGATATTAAAATTTAAAAACTGTAAAAATATGTATATCACATCTTGATATTAAATCAAAATGGAGAGGACAAAAGAATAAGGGAAGGCAAGGTCATCTTTCATCAGTCCCCAGTAAATAAAACAAAAAGGGAATTTGAAAGTGAACCACTAAATATTAGAAACTTAACAGTAAATTAACATCAAAATGAATCAATCAATCGGTCCATTTTTTCTGAAGAAAATTAGTGGAAAAAGAAAAAGGAAGACACTCAAGCAGTCATAAAAAATGCGGCATGGTGAAGGGTAGTAAAGAAGTTGAAAGAACCATACAAGATTAAAAAGGTTACCCACCCACAAACCATACAATATGTCACAAAGGAAAATAAGTTGGATAGACACAAAACCACATTTCATCAAACAATTTTCTTCAAGAACATATTTCTTCTTAATGAAAATAAATGGGATCAATGGATTCCAAAAAAAAGGGAAGATGTGCAGAAGCCATTTTATTGGGATGTTCATCCATCGTGAGGGGCATCCATTTATAGTTAGAGAATATTGTAGAAAATTCCATCCATAATGGGATAGGCCATCCTGTCTGGGTGCTGATGCACAATGGAGGACAATCTCCTCCTAAGAATAACATGCATGATAAAGGACAAAATTCAGCAAGCACATCCATTCATGTTAGCAGAGTACATTATAGCAGAAAGTGTTACATGGTGAAAGATGTGGAAACATCCAACACGAGAAAACTTACCCATGCTCAAGCCATAAACTAGGTCACAAAGGAAAATGGAAAAACAAAATTGAATAGAGACAAAGCAGCACTCCCTCCCACACTTTTGGTATTCCAGTAAACTCAGCAAAGGCTTAGAAAGGATTGTAGAACACACTACAGCAAACAGACATATAATATGCTCATGAAATTGCACTCATGTGTTACACACTGTAATAGTTAATTAAGCTATAAGTAGTAGCGAGCATAAATGAAAAACTCGCAAAGAACTCAACAAGATTTTTTGCTCTGCAAAAACTCGCAGCGAAAACTCACTGGTTTGTTGCCAAAACTCGGCCACATTTTGGCAAAAACTTAGTTTCATTAAAAAAAAGGCAAAGACGCGTCAAAAATATTCTTATTATCGTTGGGTTTTTCTCACATCTAACACCTTGTGCAACTTATTATTGCTGGCCCACAAACCCACTAGGGTCTCCACTCCCAAACCCTCACTAGTTAGTGGAATCTCTTATATCATATAAGGAATTTGATTACAATGAGGGGTCTAGGAGTGGAGACCAAAAATCAAGAACTTAGACAACTGGTTTTATCACTATCATAATATCATTGATCAATGATAAAATATCATACTATCGGTATCCAAGATTCAAATGTGATTATTAGAAATTAAAAAGCTTTCCCAAAGTGTTAACAAGAATAGGGAAGAAGAAGATGTAAAATATTGTAGTATGCACTTTATGAATTATGCTGAATCATGATAATGTTCAAAGGCAATGAACATAAATTCAGTATAGTTGTCAGCTAACTATTATATTAGGATTCCACGAGGATGTAATTTTGTACTCAATTTGCATTCAAATCAATCAAATTTAGTAGAAAACACTTTCGTACTCGATTATGGGATCATTGGTCACATCTTGTCATTGAATTTGGTCACTGTTGTTGGTTCGGTGGCTGGTTACTCGGTCTCAGTGGTTGTTTGCTCGGGCTCGGTGACTGGTTGGCTCGATGGGTTCACCGAGTGGGTGTTTTTAACTCTGTTGTTGTTGGCGACTCGATCTCACTGATGGGTTTTGGTGTATGTTGTTGTTGCTCGGTAGTTTCACCGAGTGGGTGTCTGTTGCTCGATGGTCTGTTTCGCTGAATGGGTTTTATTATTTGGATCTACAGGCCGACTTATGCATTTAATTTGGATCGCGGAATTTATGTGGGATCTCTCTTTGGAGATTGTGTGGACCTAAATCTGGATTGGTTCATTCTCCTAGGTGGATTTAATGACCGTTGCAAGCCGACTGGTGAAGAACACGTTGGGCGTTGTGTTCTTGATGTCGACTTGTGTTTTTTATTTATTTCTTTTGTAATGTCGACTTTTGGCAAAGTTGTATATATTAAGAGGTTTGGGTAGAGTGTTAGAGGTAGAACAGGAGGAGAAGAAGAGATGGAAGAGCTTTTGTGAAGATTTGCGGATCTGAGAATAAGTGGAAGGAAGCTTGAAGAGCTCGTAACGTATTGGCTTAGGAAACAAGAAGACTGCTTGGTGGCTTGCGAGCACAAGTTTAGATTTTGTCTTAGTGTTCCTACCAAGTTGTGTGTCACAGATCTAGACTAGTTTGGAAGGTGGAGTTGAAGCTTACAGAGAAGTTGTGTAATTGGCAGAAGGTACATGGCCTGATGCTTGCAGAAGATCTCGGTGGTAGATCTTAGTGTGATTTGATTGTATTTGGCCATAACCGGGAAGGCCTTACAGCCCGGTATGTTGCATGTAATTGAATCTGAATATGAATATAAATTGACATAAGTTGTTATATCCGTGTTGTGTTTTGTTTTTGTTGGTGTCTTGTTGTTGGCTGCAAGTTTGGACAGTCCTTTATTGGATCCTTTGAGCTTGACTGCATCACAAGTATGGTAGTGAGTACTTACTTCCAACCTTTGTTGACAATATAGAAATTATGGTTATCATCCCAAGGATGGTACCAAACCTCACTTAATTGATCTCCCCTAATCAAACCTATCATGTCAACAATATAACATTACTATTATTTTCACCTTTCGGCCTAGTATTATTTTCCTGTGATCTAGATGAGACTCAAAAAAAAAACTAAGCTATTCTTGAATTAATATCATGTCGCTCCAGTTCTTATATTAGAGTTTTGACTAAAACTTTCAAAAATGTTGCACTGGACGTCTTAATGAATGATTGGCCTGCTGGAGGTTCCATAGCAATCCAGAGCCAATGATGTCAAGCTCTTTAAGGGAATGTTGAGCAATGTCTAGGAGTTCATTATCTTGGGCACCTATAAGGAGAAAAATTGTAAGCCTATCAGACGTGAGAAAATATTATTTTTAAAAGACCTGCTTCAAGTTCTGAGTTGAACGTCAAACAATAAAAATTTGAATTGTCCAGTCTTTTTCCAAGCATTTAGACAATGCCAAGAATATTTTGAGTACTATCATTAACATTTACAAAAATAGCAGGGGAATATCTTGATGAATATCCTAGCAATGTGCATGGCAATCTATTCAAGATTAACACGACAAATAAGGCAACAGCGTATCCATATTGTAAGCACCAATAAGGTGCCACATTCTAACGTCTTACACACAACATCTTCACAAGAGTTCAATATTAGCCTCAAATGCACAAATACATCAGCTATATAAGTGTCTCAGGGCCACAATAATGGCTACAAATATTACTGTACACCTAACAAACTATCCCAAAGTGAGCTTCAGCCAGTCCTTTCAATGCCACACTATTACAATGCATGCCCTGTCGCTGTTTGTATCACATATGCCCAACATGTATTCGCTCCTATATGTTCAAACTTCACTCCTTAACGGTTAACAAGTATGGAAAGGATTGGCACCTGCAGATCAATCCTGCATTATGGGCTTATAGAACGAGCATCAGAACACCTACAGGGGCAACCCCATTCGCACTGGTATATGGGGCAGAAGCAGTCTTACCCCTAGAGGTAGAAATCCCATCTCTTAGGGTTTCTTTGAGCAGACTTATACCAAATGAAGAGTACAACTTTAAGACTCCAAGAACTAGAGTTGTTGGATGAACGTCGGAAAGTGGCATTTGATCACCTCAGAGCTTATCAGAAAAGAATGTCAAGAGGATACAACAAGAAAGTCAGACCTAGAGAACTTCAGGTGGGCGACCTTGTGTTGAGAGAAAATCCCCACAATCAGTCACATAGAGAACAGAAGGGGAAGTTTGAACCCAACTGGCTAGGTCCTTATATCATTACTGCAGTATTCGGCTCCGAAGCATATCGACTCTATTAGAATGTTTCCTCTCTCGATAATTCCAGTTGTAATGCTCTGTATTATTAGATAGTTGTTTATTTAGAAAGTTGCTAAATATGAACCTCACGGTTCTGTATATATGAGCTTCGCTCATTGTAATTATTATTCAATTTTTTCATATTCATAAAACATTGCGGTTTTAGACTCTCCACACCTGAAGGAGAACTGCTCCGGGAGCCCATCAACACTCTCCATCTGAAGAAGTTCTACACCTATGGCATTCTCGGTGATCAACACCATGTACATAGTAATGCCCGGTGTATGAAGTTTCTGTTACTCTATTTTCAGGAAGAAAATCTAAACGATTTAAAGAGTAACCCGCTAATACAAAAAGATCAAGTTCTTTATCAGAATAAGTTGCATTTGGCTGTGAAGACATACCTGTATCCAACACTTGATTAGAAAATGCACCTAAATTTTCTCCTATTGTATTTTCTTCTTCAACCTATGCATCCATCATGGTGTCCTCCTCTTCTGAAACAATTGTTGAACTCAATGCTCCAGAATTTTTTAGTTTTTGAATTCTTGCACTTCTTTCTCGTTTTCATTTTGTCTCCTCTCTATTTGTTGTAATCTCATTAGTTGTCAAAACCTTTATTTGTCTCTTTCTGCGTTGCTTTGATCCCATGTTTGCACCAAAATTTGAATTCAAATTAATCCCTTCTTGTCAGATCCAGAACAAGACAAAAAAAGAGAATATAGGTTCAAAATATTCTTTCTGCTACATGGTTATGTCATAGAAACAATGCTGCCATCATGAATTTGAGATCTGACAATAGCTTTACTAGCATTTTTAAAGAGATACTTCAATAGGAGCCACAAATGCCCAAATAGAAAGAGCTATTATACCGCTAACAAACTAATTGGAGTCAACAACAGGCAAAACTTCTTAATCCACAATATTTGCATGTATTGGCAATTTGCCACACATGGTCAAGCTTTCCTTACAATTTACATTTTGTTTCTTGGTTTTGTGTTCTAGCCCTTAAATTTGGCATGCCTCTATGGTTCAACCCAGAGTTACAGGACTCGCAGAGTCCGGGCTGGACTCGGCGAGTCCCGAGCCGAGTCAGGCCTGCCGAGCGCAGGTGGCTCTGGACTCGGACTCTGCCGAGTCCAGGAGAGTCCATCCGGACTCGCAGAGTCCTTGGACTCGCTAGACTCGGCGAGTCCCAAGCCCAGGACTCTGCTGCGGCAGCAGAGTTAAAAAAGTGAAAAAAAAACACTTTTTAATGTTTTTCTCTTTTCACTTACGGTTTATATGTTATGTTTTTGACCTAAAAAGGTCATTCTATCACATGCAAACAAGGAGAGGAGAGAAAAAAGGCTTGAGAGAGGAGTATTGGGGTTTTAGGAAAAATA
>MU227423.1:612390-635776 GCA_018584345.1 Thuja plicata
GAACTTTTGATTCCATGGATTTCATATTCCATGAATATTGTAGACATTTGACAGTGAAACTATTTATATTTCAGTTTCTAGTGTGTTATTTAGTTTAACAGCTTATAACTTTATACTTTCGCGATCTCAATTATTGTGTATTTGATGTTAATTGACTAAATGATGAATGAAAAATGCTTTAAATCCTTAAAAATCTTTGAATTTCTTGGGTTTTTCGATTTGCCGAGTCCGGCCGCCGAGGCCGAGTCCGAGGCCAATCCGGCCTTGCCGAGTCCGAGGCGAGTCCGAGGCTTGTAACTATTTCAACTTCAACCATAGTTCCATGACTCGGACTCGCCTACGACTCGACAAGGTCGACTCCACCCGTGACTCGCCGATGACTCAACAACGACTCGGCTATGACTCGGCAAAATGAAAACACAGATTTTTTGTGATTTAAAACTTGTTCCATGCACCCATTATTGAATAAAGCTTAAATACACTATAACATCATCAAATAGAAGCTAATTTGATCACATACATAAACATACATCCATCACATAACTACAAACGTAAATTGTCGCTGAAGGAAATAGAAAACATAGATATGCAAAATTATAAATATTGTCAAATGTATATAAAATCCATGACATCAAATGTTCCCAAACATATGTGTAAATAAAAAGAATTCTATGGCTCAAGCTCTAGCTCAGCCTCCGCCTCAGCCTCAGCCTCAGCCTCAGCCTCAGAGTAGTCTATCTGCCTCCTACAAATGTGTCTCAGGTAGGTCCTAGATGACTGACAAGCCATAGTCTATGCCTGTGAGGTGCCACTTTGATCAACATCGGTTGCACGGGCAGCTAACCGTGCTCTATCCTCCTCCTCTGCCATAGCCATAGCCTCAGCCTCTCTGTCTGCCTAGTCAACCCACTCATGGTCCTTGTTGTGAGGTTTTCACACCATCGCCCCATTGCAAATGGGGACCCCCTTTTTTGCTTTGGTTGTAAGAGTAGTGGCCTTAGGTAGTCTTTGTTGGTGGCAGTTTTCAAGTCCCTAGGTTTGGCAAGTGAGGTTTGAGTGATTTTGGCCTGCTGGGAAGTCATGTCTATCTGGGATATGGGCGAGAGCTAAGCTAAGTTTGTCATGGAGATGGAGTCGAGACCAAGTGATTTGTCATGGAATGAGTTAAAACCCTTTCAGAATCCTTGTTCCAGCTTTAGTTTGACCTTAGAAATCTAGGACAGATTGTGGGAGGTAACCCTATTGAATCCTGAAATTTGGCTAAGTATGGAATTTTTTGAAATCCCTCAAAATCTAGAATCTACATCTTAACTCCTATGAAGCTGGAACCTATCTCAAACATCCAGAAAGTATTTATACAAATATAACTTAAAATATAAGAAATTAAATAAATTTAAATTTCCTATACTTAATGTTATATTTGCATAAATCCTCCCGCCCCTGAACTGAAAAATTGGCTAAGTATAAAAACATATAGGAAAAAGTCTTTATTTGTTTTTTGGTTTTCATGTGCAGTCTGTGACTGTCGTCGTGCGGGTCATAGCCCACAAACCCGGCAGGTCATGGCATGACTTGCTGACTCTGCGAGTCATGCGGGTCATGACCCATGACCTGGCGGGTCATGAAAACCCGGCCAGGTCAACTCAGCCCGCGGGCTGTCAAAACTCGCACAACCCGCGGCGAGTTATAGAACATTCTCGCCTCAAGAAGGCGTTGGGACACTGTGTAGTACCTCCTGTAGTTCTACCACCCATGGATGATGAGGGGAAATTGATTTTAGTACATGAGGCAACCTTGGATGTCAGGAAAAGGCAGCTGCGGAGAAGGGCCATTAGGGAATATTTGATCAAATGGAAGGACTTGTCGGTTGAGGATGTCGGACAACCATGCTTAGTATAAGAATACTGCCAACAAGAATTTCACACTTGAAAACAGCTTCATAGTGGAATTTATCTTGCATCTCCTACACCCCAATTCTAGTCATCATTTTCTATAGAAGCTAAATATTGTGTTTGGTTGAGCTAAGTTCAGGGGGGGCACATGTTATTGCCTATAGAGGAAACGTTGAGATAGAGGTTTACCACTAATTTCGCCCATTCAAAGTGAGCAATTTGAAGAATGCAGTATTCTTTCCTGTTTTATTCACTTATGTCATTGAGATGTATTACCGTTTCTTGCACTTACATCAGTTTTTTTTTCTACATTTCATGTCCAGTTCAATTTACCTTGGCCATCTAATATCCTATTAATCAGATTAAGACAATACCTGGTTGAAAAGTACATTCCTTTTATGGTCTTCCACTGCAGCTAGTACACCTCTAAAATAAGAGATATGGTGTGCCTACATGGAAGTGTGTACCTATCATGCACAACTCGATCTAGGTTCCAGCTCTCCTATGAGGCATGCTCCACATGTACATCTTTGCAAAATAAAATACCCATTTCCAAGACATCCTTTTGAAGATGATTTTCCAAGATATCCTTTTCAAGATGCTTTCCTCTCCAATGCAATTATTAAACCTATAATTACTTATCAGTACAAACTTTAAGGCCCTAGTCTAGGATTTCTCGATTAAGGCTGTCCAACACATTTCAAACTTCATCACAAGAATGTGTCCACGGTCATTTTTTATCTACATGTACTAAGGCCCCATGGTATCTCAACCTCAGGTCATGAGCGATACCCATATTCACCCTTTGTTGTCTAGAAAAGGTTGTTCCATCAACCTGACATTTTCTAGTAATTGGCTTTCTCCACTCACATAAATCTGATCCTCAAAGGCATCAAATCAAATTTCTCAAGTATGGTATGGAATCGCTTGTTTTTGCCATTGCAGAATTATTTATTTAAGTTGTTTCCTTATGCTTTTCCCTTTCAGATCAAAACACAATGTTCATCACATTCATAATATAGGAGTTATTTTAAATCCAAATGAATTTTATAATGAAGAAAATATACTACCCAACTTAGCATAAAGGAAATTATATCATATTAAACTCAAACTGCTCAAATCAAGGAACATGAAAACACTTGCATGTGTTCACTACCTTATTCAGCTAACACACGCGATGACATGAGATTTACCACCACATAAGACCATGCAGCATGTCATATCTCAAAACTAACTCATCCTAACTACTTATAACTACAATAATGACATGAAGTGACATGAACACATGAATGCAAAAAGTAAATGATCCCAGCGTTTCTCATAATTTATGGAAAACGTCCTTTGCTCATGGTTTGATTAAGATATGGTGGAGACTCCAAATTTATCTGTGAATTTGTGTGCTGTAACAGACCATCCAAAAATGCTCCTGTTTTATCAGGCCTGTCAAAATGATGTTGTATCCCTATATGTTTAGTTCTACAATGAAAAACTGTATTCTTGGCCATCTGTACAGTATCCTGATTATGATTGTCCATCCAGTTCTTGTAAATCTTGCAGTGTTGTCTTGAGCCATACTCTGCCTCTGCTATAGAAAGTGGCATTGATACTTACTTGTTGAGCAACTACCACAAAACATACGTTGAATCCATTCCATGATGTTGAATTTCCATCTTCAATGCATCCTATCTGATGCAAATATATACAATTAATTGGCCTAAATAAGTTTGATTGTGTATATTGCAGTCTACATCCAATAGCCCACTGGAACATCTATTATCTTCCTTCACATGAACCATCTTAGACTCTGCCACAAATTTTGACACTGAGATCCCTTATCCTTGAAATAAGATCAAACTTGGAGTGTTATGCCCCTAGTGACTGCTATAGGCCCTAGAAGACCTCCTTCAACCTTTCGACTAAATCTCCCTTTATTTCAAATTCATATCCTTTTGGTTGGTCCACATAACCAGATAACCTTGCTCATTCAAAACATTAGTAAATTATATTCCCTTGACATTCATCTGATACAGCATCCACTTACATTATATTGTTGTGAGAAAACCTTCATATCAGTATCCATTGTGGCAACTGGTGTGAATGTATCATGATTGTAAAAATCATTTTTGTTGTGAATGTCCAGCTGAAAGATAATCCTTCTGTTTATCAATACAAGGCCGATGCTCGCTGCTACCATAAGACACATTGTCCAAGCAGCAACACCATTTAGTCCCAAGTATCCTTTTTGTCTAAGACATTATACTCTTCTCTCAATGCATGGCTCAACTCTTCTTTAGTGATATTGTCCTCAAAACTTTGGGTATTATCACTCCATTGTTTGTAGCCTTCATGCAAAACTAAATCCATTTTGACATCTAGCGTTCCTTCTCTAAAAGTTTGTGTCCAGCTCTGCTTGTGGATCACAATTCTTCATAACAGACTAGAAAACATTGCTCTTAGTTTCATCTAATTTAGGAAAAATTGTCACACTTGTGCTAGGTTCGTTAGCACTCACTTTTGTGCCTCTTAACATGTAGGTATATTCCATTTAATCAAGATAATCACTCTATTAAGAAGGATCTTCTATAATAGGATCATGCACTCAATAGGGTTAAGCCTCTTCTACATACCCTATTAAGATTTACACCACAATTTTGTCACACTGTTAAATACAAAACAGTTGGCTAGTGTTCTGACCAACACTGTTATGGAATCATAATAATCAATACTTATGTTAGACATCTATTCACCAGACAAAATTTTATTTGACTGCCAATGCCAAAAAATCATGTCCAAGATTTAGTTGTCAACACACTACTCGACACCTTTTTAATTGTTATATTCTTTATCTAACTCCATTTTTTTGTGAAGTTTTGGAGATTAAATGCTGCCTCCTAATCCTACTATTCCTATATAAGGCCGTGAACTCCTTCGATGCGTTTTTTACCCTATTGTCTGATCTAAGAGCTTTATTCTTTCTTACCACTCTGCTTTCCCAACATATACTTGAAGTTGGCAAAGTAAACAAATGATTTTGCTTGTTCCTAATGGAACCATACCCAAGATTTCATTGAGTATCAATAACCTTTCATATCCAAATAATATAAATTTTTAGAGCCAAAAAAGATATCTATGCACCACCTCTAGGTGTGCCTTAGCTCCAGATTTTCCATAGGAAAGATCTTCCTACAGTGTTTCCAAATATGTAACCCTAACAAAAAATCCTTTCCTTCAGTACATGAAGTCCAACAACCATTTCCTTTTTTAACTCGACAATAATAAATTAAATCTAACTCGACTAAATAGAAAGTAGAGCTGTTTAGCAAGTGTGATAAAGCATAGAGGTTCCTATGTCTATTTGTATCTCTAGATCTTCTCTTTCACATTCATAGTTTAGAATCTAGATACACCTAACGAGATATGAAATAAACTGAAACCATTGTTTGGAAAAATATATGATAAAGGACCATTGCCTATAACAGGACCTAATTATCTAAACCAATCAACTATGACAACATTTGAAACTTATCTCCCAACCATTGTTGCACAGACACGGATATAGATATAGGTACGGTATCCAATAGAGATACAGCCATTTTTCAAGACCTCTCATATGTATACGGCAGCATACATCATTTTTTTAAAAACGCATACACATATACATGCATAACTCTCAAATTTAAATTTAAATTAATTAAATATACTAATAAAGAAAAATCAAATAAATATACTATATATAAATATTATTTAATTTCGGGCTGGGGGTCTAGCTCGATTGGTAAGAGCATCCTGTGGTAAAGCACGAGGTCATGAGGTCTAGTCTACTCCCAACCCATGTAGAATCAAAGCACATGTCGCGCCAACGTCAACGGTCACGTTAAAAAGTTTATCCGGTGCACTGCAGTTTATAGGGGGTGCTATACCCAATTCCTGCAGTCTATATATTCCTGCTTTATAAAATTGTATAATACATAATATATTCCAAATTATAATTATTATAAAAGAAACTAAAAATTAAATATAAATTTTACTTTGAAAAGCAAACTACTTAAATAAATATAAATAATAATTTATTAAAAAGAAACTACTTACTAAATACAGATTTTAACTTTTAAAAATAAATTAAAACTATAAAGTTAGATATATATAACTTAACATAATGAACTACTACAAATATTCACTCACTATATGGGACTGTGTGAAAACAAAGACCGTTGTGCTCAGAACATTGTCGCATCTGTAGGTGACAGCCTTCCACAAGAACAACTTGTTGGAAATTGGTTAAATTTTGTACCCACGTTTCACGCAGGCTTTCTGAATTCATCTCGCAGACCTTCACACAAGAACGCAGGAAAAAAACAGGAAGAGCGGAAGGAAGGAGAGCAGGAAAAAAATAACACAGGTAGAGCAGGAAATGTCTGGAAATGCCCAAAAAGTGTTTTGTGCCAAAGCCGCTGAAAAAAAGGCATGTTATAGGAAACCGGATGATACGTTTTCATGCCCTACTGGGATTGTACTGTATCTGTATCCATACCAGGTATGGCGGTACATGTACCAGGGGTGGGGGTGGCGTTTCCAGCAACTTTGCTCACAACCCAAATCAATAATGATTAGCGCTGCCTATGGAGGATTGTCAAAGAAGACAAAATTGATCCAAAGTTAGTCATTAATGATTAATGCATTTACAAACTACATCATACTTATATCTTCAGTCAATCAATATCTCTATCGACTAGCTTCCTCCCTTCAGATACTTGATAGATATTCCAATCTGGTTTTTTAGTGTCTTGCCTACCATGAGATCCAAGGGAGACTTTACTATTTGTACAATAACTCGAGACAAGTTATCCACCTTTTGTTATTCTTATCAAGGTCATATATACCCCTTTTGCTTTTAGGAGGCCATCACTCTGAAACAAATGGCTTATAGAGTAAATATAGCATTTGATCTCCAATTCCGGCATTTGTTGGCTCCTTGTTTCTTCAAAGGCTTTTGGCTTTATGGGGCACCCTTCATATGACTATTCATATTTGCACTGAGATCATATGTGATCTGAGGTTAAATTCCTCTCATTGTATTTGCAATGTTTTGAGTGTTTAGTTACTTTTTTGTCTGCTTGTCTGCTTAGTACTTTCCTACCATAACTCGTATCTTCAAGCATCCTTATCCATATGGTATTCATGGTTATTAAAATACTTTTGTGGATGTTCTATAATTTCTTTCTTTCTAAGTCAGGCATGTGGCACCTTCAATTAGTCAATAATGCAATCATGAATAATTGCTCTTGGGAAAAAGCAATAAGCACATCCAACAACAAAGCTTATCTGAGCATGTCTAGTGCAAATAAATCTTTAACACCACTTACCACTTGGACACATGCATTTAAATGCAAAGAGCACAAGGATGACTTCAACTGAAAAGGATCCTCGATCAACAAAATCACCATTAAAAAGATACGGATTTTCCTCGGAAGGCAGTCCATTCAGCTCAAAGATGTTAAGAAGGTCATAATACTGCACCATTCAACAAAAAAATAGTTTAGTACTATTGTTTACGGAAGGGAGAAACAAACATACTACTTCATACTACAGTGCATTAATAAAACTGCGGCAGCAATAACTTCAAATCCAAGCATTTTACATGAACGCTTGGATTCCTATTAACACCATTAATAGGATTGGGTCACATATTTCTTTCTACATATGTTATAATCTCAAACTCAAAACAGTAATGAAATACTGTACAAAGCATAAACTCAATCTCAAACATATAGTAAAACAGAATTAAAATTAAAAGAATGATAATATAACATTTGTGAAAGACTAATTATGAGTAACAAAATAGAATACAGAGAATTTACAAACAAACAACTATGGATGATATATAAGATTAATAATAATAGATTCTCTATTATCCCTTATAATATGAGTGATAGCCACCACAGACTGAAAAAGGTGGGGCTATAAGCACCAAAGATTGGATTAGATTCTAAAAATTTAAAAATGACAAATCTAATCGATGATGTCAAAATAGAAAATGTGGAACAATGGTAAAATTAGTAATAAGAAAAAGTTCAACTGTTGAATTATTATAAAGACTATGTTCATCCTACTTCATCAAAACAATTTCTCCAACATTATAAGCTTTAGAAAACAAATGACTATTGCAAAAAAAAAGGCCTAAGAAATTCTTTTTGACATCATCCAAATTAATCTTGGTAGTAACTTAGTCAAACATGGTATACCAATCCTATGCATATCCTCCAAGAGTGGTAGCAAATAAATTGATGTCCCTATTTTTGGCCCTCTAGGAAACATCCCAGAAACGCATCCCCTGCCGTCCCCCCGTCCCCGTCCCCTAAACGCCATCGAACATAGGCTCTTTAGTGTTGTTTCAATTTTTTGAATTTGTTTGAAGCAATGGAATAGGAATATCAAATTTTCATAGTTCACTATTCAAATAAACAAGATCTAAATGTCAAATATTTCATGGCATTCCTGCTTCTTTTGATCAAATTTTGGAATTCAAATAGTCAAAAATGATGTTAATTTTTTCCCAAGGTTGGAAATATATAATTTGTAGATGCAAGTTCTCAGTACTAGGTATAAGTTACTGAATGTTGTTATTTTAGGGTTTTACCTGCTCTTTTTAGAGTTTTAAATTTTAATCCTTATAAATGTTTTATTTGCATAAAGAATCAATTATTAACTAGCTATTTTTAAGTTTTTTTATTAATTCTACCATTTCTGTTTTTATGGATTTAGAAATGTTGGTTTGGGGATTTTAAATGTTGTTCTATGATTTAAGTTTATTTGTAAATGTTTATTTGCACAAGGACAGACATTAAGCATCATCCACTCGTAAATATCATGGTGACATGAATTGAGAGTTGCTACTTCCTTAGGGTTCTTGATTATTTTGGGGACTGCAAGGATGCAGAGTTTTAATTTTGAATCCTCAAAGCTGCTATTGAATAGGTTGGCTCAAAGAATGTGGTGCAAGTCATGACAAAAGCATAGTTGCCAGAAACTCCTCTGTCACTCCCCAGGCGCGCGTATCCCGGTATCTGATTTGGATACGTATCCAGTACAGCCCAGAAACACGTCGAATATTATACCCATGTGTGCCCAAAAAACTTAATTTTCCAATTGTGTTGTACACTATGTGTCTATATTGCTTTTGAATTAATGAAAAACTCCTCTAGTAACTTAGAAAATTGTGTTAAATACATGTGTATGTGTTCTTTATTAATGTCGTATCCAGCCGTATTCATTTTGGAGGTCTTAAAAAATGGCCGTATCCGTATCCGATACCATATCTGTATTTGTATCCGTATCCGTGTCCATGCAACTTTGGACAAAAGTGGTCTGGGTGTGCAAGGCAATAGCAAAGTTGGTTGAAACATCCTACAAACATATATTGGACTCTTTGTTCTGTGCATGCCCTGTTCTCAAAAACATGAGGAATATATAGACTGAATCAAACCTATGGTGATTTATGCAAGAGGTGAAGCTGTTTATCTACAATCACCACACATCACACGCACTGATTTGTACCTTCTTCAAGAAGAAATTTCTCAAATATGTTGAGACTAGATATGACTTATACTTTATTTTCTAAGAGAAAATAATTGGGCTGCAAGAGCAATTGCAACTAATAGCAAGAGTGGGATTAGTGGGTTGATTAGGGGGCAAAAGTGAAGGAAGTGGTGAAGAGTGACAATTTTTGGGCTGACAGCAAAAACATCATCTCCATCATATCTTAAGCATTCAAAGTGATCAAATAGGGGAACTCTAATTTTCCAAACCTTCGGGAGGCGTATGAGCACACCAACAATATACCTGGCTAAATGAAGATTGTTATACAAGCAAAAGACCCACATTGCAATTTTATAGTGAATATATTCAACCTATCATTCAAAAGAGATAGGAGAAGCTCAACACTTCCTTGCACATGGCTGCCTGTGTTAAAAGGCATACCAAAGTTGTCCCTATGACAAATGTTGAGATGAAGAGAGGCTTCATGAAGGAAATTTAAACGATGTACATTGCTAAGGATGCCACCACAATTAGTCAAGTATAACAAATTCACAAGACTAGAGGGATATCCAGAAGAGGCAATATTGGGTAGAGATACCAATACTATGGTAGACTATGTGGGCCTCATTCTTTGATAACAACACTAACCATTTGTCTTTCCTCCAAATTTTCTAATTCTTCTCTTGCTAAGAGGAACAGATCTACTTACAACTTCATCCACTGTATCAAGAAAAACGAGCATAGCTCTACAAGACTACAAAAGCTTGTTGTTGTACATAGTGCCTTGCATTTGATGGACCACAACACATTTATGTACATGGAGAATACAGTAACATGATGTGATGCAGAGCCAAAGAGCCAACACAAAATGACAAGGATTAGCCACAAACATGGTTGGTGCTCGTTTGGAGAAGCTTGAGCAAGATAGATCTAGTATTTCCAACAATGAGGAGTTTGATACAACATTGGGAAAGGATTATTAGAATCTTCAACGTCTTAAGGCATTGGGAAATAGTATTTCAATGTAATGATTAATCATATTGAAATTTTGAACATAATAATATAGTGATATTTGGAATACATTGTGTTTAACGATTTATAGTTTCATTTCCTATATGCTATACATTTTTATAACTAATTTTTCAACTACTAAATTATATTCACATCCATACTCCCCCCATCATCCCAATATCTCCTCGCGCTCTGATCCTAAAACTGTGTGGAATAATGAATTTATCTTGTATTCTTTCCTCTAAACAATGAAAAAGACTCTTGTAATGTTCTACCAACTAAACATTGGGCCAACACTGCAAACACTATTGGCTATTTATAAGACCTTCAACCACTCAAATCCACAAACTACCAAATCAACTTCAGAGGTAGCACATGAATTCTCTAAAGGTCCCAACAATAGAACCAAAATGTTAGTCATTCTTTACTTGTGTGCTATGACCACTAGCTAAGCACTTAAAATATCACACATAGTAGCATATCCCCCTATCTCACTTGAAGCGCACTGAATTCTTCACCCTCAAACATTGAGTTAATTAAATGCATGAACATCTCTATATTGATCTATTTGTGAAATAGTCAATAAATGAATTAAATCAACTATTATCAACCTCTTTCTTCTTCAATATGATTACACATATGGATAGCACTAGCTAACTTATATATAGAATCATGCACAACTCTAATAATAGCATGACTTACTCTTAGTGAGCTACAAGTCGCATGTACCCTAAAATACGTCATGTCCTAAAATTCAATACCCAAAATCGCAATCATGTTTGGCTTAAAGAGGAGAGAGATCACCACAATTAAGATCTCTGCAAGAAAAGATTAGCAACCATTTGGGGGGGGGGGAATTGCTTTCTTTGTATGGCACCTTTGACTTGATTATTTGCAATGGTACGAATAGATGGAAGAAGTCTAGAAAGCATGCAATGCAATGGGGTAAGCATTGTTTATGATGTAATTTGCTCACAAAGCTTGATTGAAAGGGTAGAGAAAGTTATGATTGGTGAGCGTATTTGGGATTTATAATCAAAGCATATCCCAATTTACGTAAGGTTATCTTGGCAAGATGAGAGGCAGCATGGAAGGAAAATGTGTTCAACAACCTCCTCCAAAAGGCAGAAATCGTTTGACAAGAGAAAATTCAATGAAATGCTAGAGAAGTTAACTAAAAAGGAGAAAACTCATTTTCAAGGCCTCAAGAGTTATGAGTTAACAAATGTGATTCAAGGAGCACTTGGGAAATGCAAAAGAAAAAAAAATAAGAAATCAAAAATATATTGCTCTCCTATTAATGCTCGGTTTGATATGGAATGCAAAATTGCAAGAAGTTTGAAAAAGCAAGACAAACAAAGAATAAATATTAAGTTGTAAAACAAACTTTAAGAAAGAAAAAAGCCAAATTCATGAAGACAAGGCGAGAAGAACTAATATACCTTCGAAAACATAACTCAACACTTTTTGGAAGAAGCTTCAACCAAGAAAGAAACAAACTGAAAATATTAGAATATGCAAGAGAACTTTACGAGCCGGAATCAAAGGTTAACCCCCCTTGATCAACACCACAACAAATTTTTTCACCTTGCGAGAGTTTGAGACTGGTTTTAAAAATACTAGGGGTCAGAAAAGCAAAGGACTTAGTCGAACTTCAACCTGAGTATCTAAAATGGTGGATAAGAACTCTTGCACCACACAATATGAGAACATTCAAAAAAATCATTCAACAAGGGTTCCCAAGAGATTGGAAAACCAGCCTAGTGGTACCTCTTTTAAAAAATTGTGATGTTAATAACCCTTCCAATCACATGACCATAGTACACCAACCCTTTGTTTGCAAAAATATTGGCAGTATGGTTGAAAACATGATATCAACAAATGGGGAAAACAAAAAGAAAGCGAACAAAAGGTCAAGCAAGCTTTCAGCATAAGCACTCTACAGGAATCACCCTGAGGAACATCATTGAAAAGGTCTGGGGAGAAAGGGAGTATACTTTTGATGTTTTGTTGAATTTAGAAAGGCTTTTGACATGGTCCCCAAGGATAAATTATGGTATAAAATGACAAAACTTGCAATTCCTGTGCATTTAAGAGTGGTTGTCCATAGGCTATATGAAGCTAGTCAAAATATCAAAACCTCCGAAAGCATTTCAGAAAAATTCAGGAGTTACATTGAGGTCAATCAACGGTGCCCCATATCCCCTACAGCCTTCAGTTTATATTTTGACAAACATTAAGAATAGTTAAATTGGCAAGGGGGAGATGGTGTGTGTTTGGGAGTTGTTGTGGTAAAGCTTCTTTTATATATAAATGACCTTAATTTGAATGTTGTGGCAGTTCACGAATTGTGAGAACACTCATAGGCCTTTGAAACATTTTTCAGAGCAATGGGGATGAAAGTCAATACCAACAAGACAAAATCATGATTTTCTCCAAAAGTAGAAAGCGGAACCAGCATAAGTTCTACTTCAAAGGCAACACTCTTGAAGTAGTATCTGGCTACATATACCTCAAGAATGATATCAACATCAAGCTTAATTGGGAGGGCTGCAAAAACAAGAGAACAATTGGGAGGCTGGAAAGCTTTATATGCTCTTCAGAATAGATGTAGAGGCAGAGTTGTGGGACAGGAAAACTATTCAGATTCTTTTTGGCCTTTCAGTGCTTCCAATGGTGTTCTATTGGTATGAATTGTGGGCTAAGCACACCTCAAACTCAAAGTGGAAGAAAATTGGGAAAGTTCTAAAGCGCTTGATCACAAGAAAGTTCAAAATAAAAGGTCTAGTTCCTTCTAAGATTATGCTGAGTGAAACAAGGGCAGCTCCTATTGAAGCAATTGCTAAAGTGCATCCCATAGATATTTAAAAAGAATTGAACAAATGGAACCAAGTAGATTGCCTAAAGTTGTTTTAAATGACACCATGTGCAAAAGAAATAAGACATGAATGAAGCAAAACACAAAATGGATGAAGAAATTGAATTTATACTTAAATGTTTGCCCCACAAACAACAAAGATATAAAAGCTTTACTTAGTGCAAAAAAAAATTTCAAGGTAGATTGTGTTGAATTTTTTTTCATCAACCTTTCGGATTCCACTCCGTGATCCATCATCAGAATGATACAAGAGAGCATAAGGAGATCAAAAATGTGGTTTGCATACCAAGTAACAACTTAAAAAGGAGAAAGAAAGGAGGTTGACACTAAATTCGAGAAGACAAAACATAAAAAGACTAAGTCAACACAATAAAACTAAGAAAACTAATAAGAAAAGAAACTAATGAATTATTATATAATTAGAAAAATGGAAATGAAATATATAAATATAAATGAAAGGCCTTCGATGTGCTTTCAAACCCCTTGCCACCTTAAGAAATCGCATCCCTTCTCTCCAAGACTCCAAGGACATTCTTCAGGATGTGGGTACTTACAAAGTGCTTTGTTCATGTGGCACTCCATATATAGGTGAAACGGGGGATTCTTTTAGCACTAGAATTAAAGAGCTTGGTACTGATATTAAACATAAACGTGTGTACAAGTACACATTTGCTGACCATTCCTCGTCTAATAAGCACCACATTAGTCTTGAAAACACTCAAATCCTCTTCAGTGAGGACAATCTCTTCAAGAGAAAACTCAAAGAAGCCATAGAAATCAGCAACCATCCAGTTAACCTCAATTCTGATGATGGATGGATTTGAGTAATGCTTGGTCCCCTTTGTTATCCAACCTTAGAAACTTCCACCTCCCTTTTTAGTGCCTTCCCTTTGTTTGTCTTTCTGGACCCCTGAGCGTTTGTTATCCTTTGGATCGCTTCGCCTCAATTCTCATGGTCTTCCTTTGGCTCTTTTTTTTTGTCTTGGTGGTTCTCTATCCTGGTTGGGTTGCCTCCTTGTCCCTGGTTTTGAGTTCCCCCTTTGTTTTTTCTCTTCTTGTGCCAGTCGATGGCCTCTATTGGTTGGCTCCCTAGTTGTTTTCTTTACTTTCTCCTACTTTCATTAATTTTTATTTTTTGCTTGTTTATCTCTCTCTCTCTCTCTCTCTCTCTCTCTCTCTCTCTCTCTCTCTTACAAATGTATGTTTTACTTTGTATTTACATAATTATATTTGCTTTTCTTACAATAAATATTTTTTTATTTTACTTTGAGAGTTTGTTTTACAACCTTTAATTCCTTGGAGAAAATATCCTCCAAAAATTGTCTTTCCGGCTTCCCTAGGTTTACTTAGATGGAGTGGAGTTGTAAAGTAACTGCTTCAAAATTCATTCTATCCCAAAGGCTAAGTTGCCAAGTTTACATATGAATTTGAACATTATGGAACCCTATTGAAGAGGACATGATATCCATTATTGGCCAACTTCCTATTTACGTCATGGTGTTGAACCCATATCCTTAAGTTCAAATGAAGTTCTCCTTGGATTCATAATACCAATGATCTTTTAGGTGGATAGGCAGATGATCTAGTGGTTTGGAAGTGTTTTATTACCTGGCATTTCCTTCAATTGCTTGCACCAAGCCAACTAGTCGTCTTGATCCAAGATATATTTGATGTTGTAGATGTATAACATCTTGTAGTAAAGCTCCTCGGCAAAGCTTGTAGTGACATCCACGGGCTTGTATATGCATGAAATCTTGCAACAAAGCTCCTTGGAAAGGCTTGTAGTGTCATCCACCTTGTTTTATATTAGATTGTTTAGGACTAATTGTTTTATATTAGATTGTTCAGGACTAATCTAAATCTTACTAAAATCCTCAAGCTCCACACATCAGGGATAAATTCATTTGTGTCCAAGTTTTATGGTTGTCTACATGCCCGTGACATTTTAGAGATACTGATGTGTCAAAAACATCCAAAGGTAGAGTTTGTTAAAGACAAATATGAGCCAAACCTAGCTAAAGACAGTTTGCTCAAAAAAACATGAACGAGTGGACTAATACTAAACAGTGATCACTTATCGACTAAGTTAGTGGTTCAGGTACGAATGCGGGTACGGGTATCTGGACCCAGTATTTTAGTATGGTAAAAAAAATTCCTTAGGGCATATACATATGTATAAGTATATACATGTATATGTATGCATGCGTGCGTGTGCGCGCGCGCGCGCGCGTGTGTGTGTGTGTGTGTGTGTATGTATATATTGTGTATGTATATACTATGTATGTATATATGTATGTATATTATGAAGAAAAAGCCTTAAGAAGATTATCTCAATTGAATACTAGAAAAGGTTATGTTCCTAGTTGGATGGGTATGAATCCTAATGATAGTATATTTCAAAGGTTTTGACAAGACATAAGGATTTCCTTCCCCTTGCATATGTGTCAAAACTATGTTGTTGCATAACAAAATGGTAACCAAACAATATAGCACTTTAAGGTCTAAAATTGATTTCTTCAATTATCATTGTACAAGTACCATTTGAGGCCATATTTTATAGGCAACAATGTTTTTGTATTCTAGACCACATTCAAAGATTCCTTTGTCCAAAACTATAAGAACCCCAATGGATCTAACTCTACCAAACAACTGATTTGTTTCAATTTTGGATGCTTGGCATTTTGTCAAACACTTTGCATGGAGGCTCTAATACCACTGTAGGAACCCCTGTAGATTCTAACTCTAATCAACACTGCAGGAAAAGGTTTTTTTTGCTTTGATGCTTTGTATTTTCGATATTTAACAATAGTTAATTCACAAAACATGAAATTCAAACACAATTGCACAACTTGCACACATTACTCCTTTATTTACTAAATGGCAAGATGCAAACATTTGCAATGCTAAGTTAATACGCATTAACATTTATCAGACTTTGACAAGGAACCTGGAAAATCTGAATGTTTATGATTGTTGAATAGCTCAATATAAATTTCAGCCCTCTGACATAGCCGTGGGAAATGTTAGGCATCTATAATGAATTGCGGCAATGACAACCTGCTGTAATTTCCTGGACGCTGAGAAATGTTACACCCAAAATCCTTCAACACTGGCTTATGTCACCTGTGATTCCTACCCTATAAATCGTGTGGCTCATTTACTGTTGTGGTTGCCTGCTAATGACCAGTAGCCTCTATCATCAAACGCTAGCCTTCAATTGGCTGTGATATGCAACTTGATGAAGTTGTTTGATCTTTGCAAAGTCTCTGAAATGAACCTCTAAATCTTCTTCACAATTCAATCACCAAATTAAGCACATTCATAATCTTTGAATGAGATTATCATTGGCAGAGATCAACAAATTCAAAGTGCTTGAATATCAAAGAATTATCAATTTTTTAGACCTTGGAATTCTGAAACCCTTCTCCAAACTTCCCAACCAAAATCACCAAATATCAAATGCATAATCATATCTTTCAATCCTTGCATTTGGATGCATTTAGAACTTTTCAAACAAATCGGCTTGTAGCTTCCTATTCACACTTTTCATAACTTAAACAAACTTAGGCATTTAAAAATACTTACTTTTGTGGCCATGTTTGAAATATAATAATTTATTATATTTCCCTCCACATATAAGCACCAAGTCACTTAATAAATAAACAAACTTTTAATGCACTTTAACACACTTTATAATATAACTTTATATTTAATTATTAATTAAATGAAATTTAATTTAAGATTATGAATGACTTTAATAGTTCATAAATTCTTTGAAGGACCCGCACCAAATCCAAGTGCTCACTGCCTAACTCTGATGCCAAGTTGCCCTGCCGAAAATAGCACTGACCAAAAAATGACTTACTATAAATAGTAAGTCCCAAACTGGAAGCTCTGTCGATGATCCCACATCTCCATGCTACTACCAATTGTCCAGGTGCCCTACTAAGAATAGTAACCCTGACTATCCTGAAATAGTAACTTACTATAAATAGTAAGTGTGCCAATTTGACTCAAACGAAGAGCAAAACCTAAACATCCCTGACCACTGGAGTGGGAACAAGCATTTGGCTCTGCCAACTAGACCCTCTCAACAACTCCATTAGCCTATGAGGGTTAGGAAATAGGTTAATCTTCTAAAAGTTGAGGCTCATGAAAAAGGGGACATTACAGTCCGCCCTTCCTGAAATTGTTTTTCCCCAAGCAATCTCAAAAACAAAAAACACATAAAGTCCACCCAGATCCCAAGGGTAGAATCGTGTAATGTCTTTGTGATCACCAACTAGCTCCTGTAACACTAACACCAGAATAACTGAAAGAACTTGCCAAACTAAATCAAATCTGACTGTAGATGTCGCAAGAGTGAATATCTCATAGGGAAGCAACTTGGAAGGCTGATAAAAGCTTGCTTCCCAAAACTGTGCAAGGTGAACTGTCATACACACTGTCTGACCCATGCACAACTAAACTGTGCATCTGAAAGAGATCATGCCCATGAATATTAGAGGAAAAATAGTAGGCATCCCTCACAATGTAAACTCCTATTAACTCCTCAATGAGCTCTATCTGAAATCTCGATGCACTAGAAGGATCCCAAACTCTTAACAGAAGCCTGCCAAGAAGAACATCCCTAGACTTTTGTTGCTCAACATTGAACTCAACTTCACCGTGCCCAAAGTGGTGAAGCCATTCAATGAGAACCACCCGAACTATAGTGCTAACCCTGTCATCACTTGGGTCCCAAAGCACACTGTAACTCACATCCATTCCTTCTGTGGAGATAAGAACATCCAAAGGCGTATGTAACACTACCACTATCTCCATCCTCTACGAGGTTCCTATGGATGTGGTGACTCTGCAAGTAATCCAACTTGCAGTCACTGATCCCATCTATAACAAATGGCAAATACTCATCCTACAAAGGATGGTATAACCTCGGAACCAATCCACATTGATGCATCATCAAATCTTCTGTGTGTGGAACTGAGAAGTCGTGATGAATACTCCTCCCCATGCAGTCGCAATAAAAAGTTCCCACCTCAGTCAAGCGCTAATTGTCATTGTCCAGAAATAAAGCTCTGTCATCTGACTCGTCACCAACAACTCCCGCAATGGATGTAACCACAGGAGAACCTAATGCAACATGTGGTTCTCTGCTGCTCTCAACAAATGCACCCATCCCAACTATATCAACTGCACTTGTAACTATGATAATAGTAGCTACATCCTCAACCAACTCACAACTATAACCCATGGGTATAAGGTCATCACCAACTCTCACTGTAGAGAATTGCATTGTGCCTGTAGTCGATGAACATTGTGCCCGACTCAACTCCACGGTAAGCTATTCAATCTGTGACTGAGACTCATGAAAGGCCAATTGTGCTCTCTCCAATGAATCCCTAGTCACTCCCAACTCATGGGTGAGCTCATCCACATCATCTTCCTTTCCTCTCAACGCATCATGGCAAGTGCAACCCCACTCGAGAAGGTAGTCTCTGCCAGCCAATAGCTGCAAATAATTTTGTTTCAATATCCTGATGGCTTCTCGAAGTGTATGAAAATCTACAAGGGAAAGGCTACCATCATAATGTTCAACCGTCACAAGAGTACCCCAGCAATAGGTAGCCAACATCTGACAAGCAACATCAAAACTCTCAATGGTTGTGGCAATTTGACTATCATTCACCATTAGTTTCCCAGTCAACTGATGTCTTTGAAATTCCTGGCACTCATGCAAGCTCTCAGAATCAAAATCTTAACTATGAAACTGATCCGATTGGCTTGAAACTGAAAACACCAAGGCCAAACATCCCTTTGATCACCTGCCAAGCCTCGGTTAGCCCACCGGACCATGATGAAAGGCTAACTACAAGGCACGAAATAATGTGCCCCAAAAGGGGACATTACAACCTCGAAAGCTGGCTCAACTGGTAAAGAGGAAGTTGTTGTTCTGACCATCTCTACGCCCACTTCTCCTTCCAATGTAATTGTAGGTCCACGTAAGTTACTATCCTGGGACCTATTACCAATAGATCAATTTTCTGATTCATTTTCCCACATCTGATTTATGAAATCAAATTTGCTTTGGCCCACATTTGCATTACATAACTCATTTCTAACATCCGAATCATGAGTGTCAACTGGGAAACTCCATACAACCATCTTTCACACATGGGAGGGCTACTATCTTAGGCATAGGTTCACCATTATGACTATTGTCATAAAAATCAGAACTTTTATTGCTATTTGAATAAGTGTTAGTCTCCTTTTTCTTCTCAAACAAAGGATCCAGAATCTTTAGATGTTGTAGAAGCCCTGATAAATTTTTATTAGAATGTTGAAAGGCAAAAGTGCTCTGGCATGAGATCTTGTATAGATTTTGTTTTACCCATGACTGAAACAAAGCAAAAGTGCTGGTCACTCAAATATCATCTATAGGACCAATATAAATTTTTCCCAACCCCCAACAGGATGGCAGGAAACCACTGTAAGAACCCCAATGGCTCTAACTATGCCAAACCATTGATTTGTTTCAATTTTGAATGTTTGACATTTTGTCAAACACTTTGCATGATGGTTCTAATACCACTGTAAGAACCCCTGCAGGTTCTAACTCTAATCAACACTGCAAGAAATGTTTTTTTTGCTTTGATGTTTTGTATTTTCGATATTTGACAATAATAAATTCACAAAACATGAAATTCAAACACAATTGCACAACTTAAGCACATTATTCCTTTATTTACTAAATATCAAGATGCAAACATTTGCAATGCTAAGTTAATATGCGTCAACATGATCAAACTTTGACACGGAACCTCGAAAATCTGAATGTTTTTTACTATTGATTATGACTGTTGAATAGTTCAATATAAATCGCAGCCCTCTAGCATAGCCATAGGAAATGTTAGGCATCTAGAATGAATTGCGGCAATGACAACCTGATGTAATTCCTGGACGCTGAGAAATATTGCACCCAAATGGCCACCCAAAACCCTTCAATGCTGGCTTATGTCACCTGTGATTCCTACCCTATGAATTGTGTGGCTCATTTACTGTTCTGGTTGCCTGCTAGTGACCAGCAGCCTCCTCTATCATCAAATGCTGGTCTTCAATTGGCTGTGATCTGCAACTTGATGAAGCCCTTTGATCTTTGCAAAGTCTCTGAAATGAACCTCCAAATCTTCTTCACAATTCAATCACCAAATTAAGCACATTCATAATCTTTGAATGAGATTATCACTAGCACAATTCACTAGCAAAGATCAACCAATTCAAAGTGCTTGAATATCTAAGAATTATCAATTCTTCAGACCTTGGAATTTTGAAACCCTTCTCCAAACTTCTCAACCAAATGACCAAATATCAAATGCATAATCATATCCTTCAATCCTTGCATTTGGACGCATTTATAACCTTTAATGCAAATCGGCCTATAGCTTCCAGTTCACACTTTTCATAACTTAAACAAACTTAGGCATTTGAAAAATACTTGCTTTTGTGGCCATTTTTGAAATATAATAATTTATTTTATTTCCCTCCACATATAAGCACCAAGTCGCTTAATAAATAAATAAACTTTTAATGCACTTGAACACACTTTATTATATAACTTTATATTTAATCATTAATTAAATGGAATTTAATTAATGATTATGAATGACTTTAATAGTTCATTAAATTCTTTGAAGGACTCGCACCAAATCCAAGTGCTCACTGTCTGACTCAGATGCCAAGGTGGCGTGCCGAAAATAGCACTGAAAATCAATTAAGTCCCAAACTGGAAACTTTGTAGATGATCCCACATCTCTATGCTACTACCAATTGTTCAGGTGCCCTGCTATAAATAGTAAGTGTGCCAATATGACTCAAACAAAGAGCAAAACCTGAACATCCCTAACCACTAGAGTGGGAACTTGTCTTTAGCTCTGCCAAATGGACCCTTTGAACAACTCTATTAGCCTATGAGGGTTAGGAAATAGGCTAATCCTCTAAAAGTGGACACTCACGATAAAGGGGACATTACAAAAACATTATGCAAGAGAATAATTACTATTCATTGTATTCTTGTAACTTTTAAGATTGACTATCAGAATTCAGTGCCCTTTATGCCACTTTTGAAAAATTGATGCATTGTTTTTGCCAATTAGTTTTTCAACTTTTTACTGAAAATATTGTGAATAAATAATTGAAGTCTTACATTCCAAAGACACTCTACGTGTTTTCTCTTTTTCCCAAACTTTAGTATGGAACACGTAAAATTCTGAAAAATACCTTTCAATAACATTACCAAAATTGGGAAAACATATTAGGAACAACTAGCCAAGATTTTTGAAATTCTCGTTTCCTAGAAAGGTAGCTTAATTTTGATAGTGGGTCATGTTGGGTACACCCATGGTATTGCCCAGGCACTTGGGTTCCTTGTGGGTTCTTTAAGGAACCATATGGAACCCCTGTGCCCGGGCAGTACCATGGTTGTACCCAAGGAGAAACTAGGATTGTACCAATACCAAGATTGTACCCCAGGCTAAAACAACAGTACTCAATAACATAGCTTAGTTACATGTGTGATGAGCTCTTATATTACATAAGCACATAAATGTAGACTTCACTTTTAGATTTTGAGAGAGGCATAGAGGAGGTTGTGGCCTCAAATGTTGTACAACTAGTGATTGATTTTGCACATGTTTATAAACTATTCAGCATTTCGGTGGAGGGGGCTTAGGAGCAACATTTTTAGACTCTATGTTGTGTTCATGCATTCAAACAAAGCACTAAAAGACATAGAATAGATAGATTGGATGAAAAAAAATAGTGGAAAAAGCTAGAGATATATAAATGTTCCTTTGCAACCACCACATGTTGCTCTTTTCAAGACCTTTCAAGTAATGAATTAGTCTAACTTGTGGAGACTACATATGCTAATTATTTCATTTTGCAAGAAAGAATGATTGAGGTGCAAAAGCCTCTCTTGTTAATAATGATTGATTCACAATGGGGTAGATGGGTAGAGGCAAACACAACTAAAGAAAAGAATGTGAAGCAAAAGATATTGATGATGTTGTTGATGTTAGTTTTGTACCACTACATAACATATAGGAATTGAATACTTGATACAGGATATCAAACACTCAACCCTCTCTTGAAAAGTAAATACTCATGACGAAATGAGAAAACTCCAAGGTTCCTTACACCTGTGGATACTAACTCAGTTATATTAATGTGATTTGCTGGTTAATCACGTAGGCGGGCTTACGTCGTTCATTCAAGGATGTCAGATTCTCGCTATGATGATGATGGGATCCAACTTTGCAATGTATACTCAATTATTTTTTCTCCTCAATTTATATCACTTCCAACTTTGCTCATCAAACTCCAACTACTAAACTACTCGTTGTTTTACTACTACTCCTATGGAATGGAAAGATTAGCAAATGGACGGGGATCAAACCTAATTAAAGCTTGCCAGCGGCGCTACCTCCATAGATGCAATGATTCAATGGAAATTGGACTAGATTACCACACAAGGCTTCCTAACAAGCCGCTAGGATGCTAGTGGCCTAGTATATAGATCCCTATCAAACATTTACTAATATCACCATACAATTAACCATCTACACCTATTCTAACAACATGAAATGCAATCCTACTTTAATTTGAGAGATGAGAAGAACCATGCAATACACCAAAGCAACATTAAGTGATTCACCATGAAGACCAACAATAAACCATCAATCACTTTAATAGTATTATGGCAACAATTCTCCAACACAACCCCCTTTTACAAAAGAGAACAAATGGCCTTATATAGAGGCTCAAAATTACGAGTGGCCAAGATTAAGGGGCAAAGTCAAGGGCCAAGATTAAACCCTACAAACCCTAATTAGGGTTGCCAAAATTACAACCAATTACAAGAGGGCACCAACCTTGTGGGCCAAAGAGAAAATTACAATAATCTGTCAACCAATGAGAACATAGGACACCTGGCATGATTTGATTGCATGCACATGATATTGCCACCTCATCAACCTTATCTTATAAATTTATTTAATCCTTGAGATGAGGT
>MU227423.1:643432-679106 GCA_018584345.1 Thuja plicata
AGGACTTAGCCAAATTTCAGGATTCAGCACGCCTTCAGCAAAGCTACCTCCCACAATCTATTTCGACTTTCTAAGATCGAATTGAAGTTGGAAAAAGGATTATCTAAAGGTTTAAACTTGTTTCATCATAAATCCTTTGATTTTTATCCCATATTCCTGAAAGATTTAGCACAACTCTCGCCCATGCTCCTGACAAACTTGACTTCCCAACAGGCCAAAATTCCCAAAACCAACTCTCGAACTTCACTTGCCGGACCAAGGGGCTTGAAAACTACTACCGACAAAGACAACCTAAGACCACTACTCCTACTGCTTGCAAAAGAGGGGGTCCCCATTTACAATGGGGCGATGGTGTGAAAACCTCACAACAGATGTTCAATGGTGCATTTTGAGATAAGGAAATTATTAATATTTGTAACTTTAAAATTATTTTCTTGTTTTGTATTTTATACTTTAAATTTTGATAATTTTGAGATTCACTCTTTGTCATTTGTGTCATATGCTTTTTTTAACTTTATGTTTGCAAATGCATTTGTTCCATCATCTCACTGATGCAAGTAACTAGATATGTTGATAGTAGGCTCTCCTACAATTGGAGAGATTTACAAGACATTTGACAACATGTTATTTGTAGCAAGGAGCTTGATTTGGGATTATATGAGGAGAATGTCAAGGCCCATTGTTATGCAGTCGCAATACACCATGAACAACCCACTTCAATACAAAAGGAATGTCATGAAATTAACTAATAAGCATATGTTATCAATGGCGACCATATGGGAATTCTTCCCTACCTACACACCCTTTGTACCTTATTGATGCCTATTTCTATTTTTCTTTTTGATTGACCTTTCTTAATCCATTTATTATTTATTCAATATGTAAATAATTGTGTACTCTTCTATATTTACCACAACGTGTGTGCTTTATTCTCACTCTTTTTAAAGAATTCAATTATGATTCATTCACATCTTGTCATTCTAGAATAGACATGCTCTATTCTTATCCTCTCCTAGAATAAACTCATTCTTCACACGGTCATTAATATTAAAGAATTGGTAAACAACAAAAAGTTAACTCAAAACTAAAAACTCAAGAATATAAATCTTGACATCTACTCTATTTTTTTGTTGTACTTCCACAATAAAGAAATGTCATGTCCCCTTTCAAATATTCCCATATTTCAATAGCTGATTTGCCTGAAGGTACCTAAGGCAACTGATCGTCAAAAACAGACAAGTTAATTAACATCACAGCTTCTCAATTCTGCTCATCAAATTTGTCCTAATCTGGATCCGACACTATAGGACGAGTAGACTTTCCTAGAATAATCTACTCAAGGCACCGATACTCAGAGATCATCATCAATCATTGCTTCTAGGTGTTGTAATTTTGACCATTGAACTTTTGACTGCCTTCCAACAATATGTTGGTCAAAGAAGCCATCTTTCCTGCTTTCTGAGGCATGAAAAATGAGATAAAACTAAAGAGGCTTAATTCTGATTGCACAAAACCTAAGGCACAGATCCCAATGCACAAAAAATAGAGGTAGATTCAGGCACAAATCCCAAGACAAAAATAAATGTCCAAAAAACAAAAGCTTGCAAACCCTAGTCACAATTTCTAGACTTTACAGAGAAGCACTACAAAGCAATTGCAAAAAAAAAAATTCTTGTGCAAAAATGGCACACTGGGATTTAACAAAGGTCACGAGCTACATGAAGCAAGTCACGCGGACAAGAAAGTGCAAAAAATGACACGCACAATGCTAGAAGTAAACATAGAGGCGCGGGATGAAGAAACCAAGTCGTCGCATGCAAAAGAAGGGCGCAAAAAATGACGAACTCATTTGAAAATAAGAAATGACTAGGGAAACATAATTATTACATTATTGAACATTCATAAAATAAATATCTAAATATTATTCTAATAAGAACGACTAACAATATTATATTAAGTCAGGCTCGATACTTTCTAATTATATGAGAAATTTAATAATATTATTATAGTTAAAACAAAAGGTGTTTCTGAACTCTAGAATTAAAATAATAGTATTTGTAAACACTAGAAATTAAAATTAAAACTAAAAAATGTTTTTAAATACTTGAAAGGAAATTTAGGATACAGGGGCCCAATTTGAGAAAGTAGATGAAAGAGGCATCTATCTTTATTTGATCATCATTCAAGTTAACATTTTTGCATCCAATTTTCAAATTTGAGCAGTTTGTCTAATCTACAGCATCCAAGGATGAAAACCCTTGGTTTTTTCAAGGTTTGAGATGAGAAAACCCCTCTTTCATTCAACATTTGGAATCAAAGATTAAAACCCTTGCCTCCAATCTTGGGTGATCCCATCAAAGATCACAATTCATGCTATTTTGTGGAGGATTCAAAGACATTTTCAGTTTGCTACAGTGCTGCTACGATTTTTTTGCAAGTAAATGTCATGTTTGATTGTCAAAAGATAATTGACAGTTACTAGGTGGATTTCCAAAATTTTGGTGAATTTTCCAGGCATGAAATAGGACAAATCTGAGTTATTTCCATCATCGCAGTTAGGTGCCATCATTGTTAGGAGGAAATAAGTGATCCAGGGCAAAATGCAGTTATCGCAGATGCTGCTTTTGTACTTTTTCAGCCATCATTGACCAGGTAATACTCATCTAAATGAGGCGCCACCTTGTAAGAGGGAGAATTCAGAATCACCTACAAATTATAGGTGTTTCGAAGGCAGATCAGGCCTTGATCGGCGCATTTTATGCATTGCCAGCCAGCTTACCATACTAGTAGGCTGCTATACCACTATAGGGTTTGTTTTTGTGATTGGTGATAACAATCAGCAGAAACATCAGCATTTTCAGTCACGATTGCCAATATTAGGAGCAGCCACATAGCAGTATAACCCTCACCACATTCCATAAAGGCTTGTTCATGAGTGGAAAAGTTATTTTAAAAAAGTTCATTTCATGCTTGTAAATTTCTGGTCAGCGTTTGGTAAATATATGTAAATAAATTATCTTGAGGGTTTTCAACAAGATTGTCATCTTCCTAAGGTTTTCAATTTTGCAAACTCTGATTTTTCCAGCAACTAGGGTTTGAATTTTATGAACAGAATTATCAGTGGCTGTTCATTTCAATCATTTCATTCAAAAATCAGCAGTTAGAATAGAACTTTGCATATTAAAGAAAATAATACCTGACCATGAATGTCACCACAAACTGTAAACTTCTTTCCATTTGGAACAGTGATATCAACAAGTGAGGGCAATGCTTGTAACAAATCCCTGGCTTGCAATATAATTTGGAATGCATACCTAGAATACAAAATATTTACTTCAGAAACAAATCTTTCATTGTGTAATAGTAGCAGATGTTTGTCGGGAAACAAATTGCAAAAACACATCTCATTTGTGCAATGTATAATACCTTTTGTGTAAACTTTTCTGGTTCTTGAAATCCTCCATCATTTTCTTTATGAATTCCAATGTTATAATTTCCCCTTCTATTCGAGCACCATTGTATTGGGGCTCAACCTCTACAAACACATAATTGAAGCAAGATTTGGTTCAATACGTGTATCAGCATTACACCACTGTATGCAGGAAGGGTGTCTTTTAACTTTCAAACCAAAGCTTAGAGAGCAGTAACTACCTATTATCAACTTAAGACAATAAATTAGAGCATCATTACAATCAATATGCTACAACATTGGATTTATCATTTTCCAAAATCTCCACTGACTTGGGACAGGTGCAGTCCCTACAAATGGTATAATTAAAGCAACAAGCTTTAAGTCCCCCTTTTGAAATAGGATTTAATGATAAACAATAATAATAAAATTAAAATATGAAAGAATAAAATTTAAATTTAAATTTAAAATATATTAAAAGTTGTGACTCCCTCAAACAGGACATATAAAAGGGAGAAGAGAACTTGATTTGAAAGGGAGGAAAAAGGGAAGGTGTAAATCAAGAAAGACTTAATGGAAGGGAGAAAAAAAGGAATAAGAAAATAGCAAAGAGTCTCTTTCAAAGCGCAGCAATGATGAAGGGTTGTGACTCTTTCGAAGAGTGACAATTATGAAATGTTGTGACTCATTCAAAGGGCAGAAATGGTGAAGGGTTGTGACTCTTCCAAAGGATAGTAATTGTGAAAGGTTGTGGCCATTACAAAGGGCAGACATGATGAAGAGGTGTGACTCTCCCCCACATTGGAAGATATAAAGGGGAGAAGGTTTCATTTGAGGAGGATATCCAAGGGAGATCAATTTGGAGAACAATATATAACTCTCAAAAGCAACAATGGAAAGTGGTGACTCAAGTCTTATGAACGGTGGTGACCCTTCACCACTGACGTATAAAGAGATCATCCGAATCATTAAAGGATCACTTATCAATCATCACTTATGAATCCACAAAAGCAATCATCAATTATCAAATCAAGCAAACAATCAATCAGAAAACCATTCTATCAAATCAGAATTCATTCAATTCACCATTATATCAAAACAGCACACATTACATCATCACTCATCAATCATCTAATCAACAATCTCTCAATCATCACTCACCAATACCTCAAATCATACAATCAAAAGAATTCATTCAGTCAATCAATCATTCACTAACAATCAATGAAGAAATCAAACAATACAAACAAATTGGTTCTAATAAAGAGAGTCAGCAAACATTGATATTTACAAGGTGCTCGGTATGCATAATACATAGAAATACTTATCTTGTAGATTTGTTTATCATGTCTTCAATTTAACAATACTTGGGAATGATAAGTAATTAATATATAGCTTTTATTATATATTTTCATTCTTGCTATTATTCTTAATACATGCATAATTAATTACATTAATAAGGGCTCTTTTAATATTTTTATCCAACCAACCATCCCATTATGGGGTGAAGGAAGAAACACATGACAAGGCTGCATCAGCTCTGAGTCTCCCATCAAGTACACCAACCCCTTGATATTGGGGCCAAAAGGGTGAATGACTGGGTGTTCATTCTGTCCTCTTGGGCTTGATTGAAAAGGAAAGTCTCCAAGAGCCTTCTATGATTCTCCGAGGGATTCCATAGGTGTGGCTGGGTTGGTAGGGAAAGCCTTTGATTGAAAACCATCATGCTCTCAAGTCATAAGAGGATGAAAAAGGAAACATGATAAGGGGTGCAGATACAAGCATCATATATAATTTTCCGAGGTATTCCATAGTGTGTATGGGTTGGTAGGGAAAGCCTTTGATTGAAATAAGAGGATAAAAAGGAAACATGATAGGGGGCGCAGATACAAGCATCCCACTAGGTAGACCACCCCATGTTGGATGTTCAAGGTGCTACGCACTTGGGGCTAAGAGGGTGAAGATTGTTGTTTTTAGATCAGATTAATAGCAATGTACATATGAAACAATTCAAACAGCATATACCCTGGGAAAACCTTCTAACTAGAAGGTGAAAAACCCAGTAATAATCTCCTTTAATTATAGAAATGATTAATTACAATATAGTCAATTATATGACCATTCAAAATACCCAATCTGGAACTGTAAACTGTTCTTCTTATATGTCAATCAATATGTAGTTATGATCCTCTTATAGATGTCGCTTTACACATATATATACTGCTGAAATATCAATCTCCTATATTTATTGATGTCTGCGGTATATGTTCTGCGGCGATCTCAAGTATATCCTCCACGATATATAATATATGCTGCGATCTGAATGTATTGTGTGATCTGCCTGTGTGTGTGCCGATCTGTATAACTCTCTGGCAGCTATAATATTTGTATTCCAATTGTAATTCTTATTCGATTGTCTCTTCAATTGAGATCGAACACCATTATATATGAAAGGCATCCTTTATGAAGTGACACAACTAGTCCATGAAAGGTGGCGAACAGAATTAGTTTGCTTAACAACTGTTTAGTTATTATGAATCGCAGGTATGTGAATTGTTAATCGCTGACTGATAATAATCATAATTATAATAATTATTAAGATCGTGCCCTTCAAGAGGATATTGGACCGATATAGTAATTATAGATTCATCCTCACAACGCTACTCATCAACAAAGATTGGTTCAGGCCGATCCTATCATGCTCTTTCATTCAAATTGTATTGTGATTGGAACTATCTAATGAATTATGATAATTATATGGATTTGTACTTATATGTACGATTACTAACCCTTATATATATATAGCATCCCACTTGGTAGCCCACCCCATGTTGGATGTCCGAGGTGCCTGCCACTTGAAACCAAGAGGGTGAGTGTCCGCTCTTAGGCTTAGCGTGAAGATTGCTTCAATCCAATCCTATCATGCTCCTTCATTCAAACTCTATTGTGATTGGACCTATCTAATCAATTATAATAATTATATGTGTGATTACTAACCCTAATGGAAATAATTTATATATATATATATATATATGGTTTAATATGGTTGCAGGACTTCAATTGGGATTTATCTTGTTAAAAGGCATTTTAATTGGTAAAGTTATACCTCTATCTATTTTACATTTCTTATTTAAATAGAATTTGTGATTTTAGGGCACGATTTAGGGCAGTCCCAAAAAGGGGCATTACAAAGCAAAATTTACAACTATAAGTGAACACCTTGGGATTTTACTCACGTTTTATAATTTTTGAGAGGTTTACTTTATACAAATAAATTACATAGCATGCAATGACAACCAACAAAAAATGACTGACAGATTATTAATGCTTAATATAATAATATCTTAACAACACACTGGAAAGAGAATTAATTTTCATAAACTTGTCCTACCTTGCACATTACTATATGAAAAAGATAACAACACAGAATGCTTGAGAGCATCAAAAATGGCAATAACTAAACTTTTTTTCTTTTTACTGTTTAGTTATCTTAAGCCAAAACTTTGTAAACCATTAGCTATCTCTATCTGTATAATTAATAGAATAACATGCCAGCAGAAATAATTGTGTTGCTTGTCTGCTATGTTGAACCCATGTTGCTTGTGTTTGATTCTACACTTCTATGCTGAATACCGTTCAGCTGAACCATATACTCGTCTAGGTAGATGACTATAAAGCAAATATTTTTTGAAATCCAGTTATATTGTTTGTAATTGTAATCATAAAGAAACAGTTTTCCTTCACTGACTTCCAAGTTCCAGGTATATAAAGACAATACATCCAACCCATTTTGTAAGACAGTGAAAGGAGCATATGCCCAGCACGTCAGTTTTCCAGAAATTCTATTAAGCTTCTGAGTTGCTTGCTTGAATCCACTTAATTCTACAAACAACTGCATGAAAGTTGTGGACACCAATGCCTGAGTTTGACATACTGCTATTATGGCTTATAAAGACACAGTACATCCAACACATTTTGTAAGCCAGTAAAAGGAAAATGATGTTTGTTCAGAAAATCCTTTCAGCTTCTGAGTTGCTTCCTTAAAGCCACCTACATTCTAAAAATGGATGTATGCAAATCTTCAACACCAATTGCCTAAACAGTGACCAGTTGCAAACACAAACCAAATAATGCACATCTTTGACTGTGTCAGAAGCTTACGTATTACAACTTTGAAATTGAGAGGTACTTTATATCTTTCAACTTAAAGTGGCTTTTGAGACATTCAACAATCGAAAATAATCCTTTGAGCATTGGTTCCTTGCTGTAAGAATTTAGAAATTACTTAGTATATAGATGACGTCCAAAAGTCACTTGAACAGGTTCAACACATCGTATATTACACCTTACACCAATTTTATGTTCTCTTATTTCATCTTTATGTCCACCACCTAGGCATATCAACAGACAATATGGGATATTGTGAGCATTCTTAATCCAGTGGAAAAGTTATTATTTTATTTTATGATAACTCTATTGGGTTTTTTGAAGATATTTATTGTAAACGGTGATATAGGGAACTCCTTGTACTAGGTGCAATAAGTCTTTTAGTAGTTTATTCATGCATTATTAGTTGAATCTGAAACTTCTAAAATAAAACCTTATATCATGTCACCTATCATTTGTGCTATGAAAGTTATCAGCATTTTTGATGCTGCGTCTAGTAGAGAGAATTTGGAGAGAACAAAGAGTAGGTTTGAGGACCCACCAAGAGGATGTTGGATTGTTGCCATCTTGTATTTGTTGGATTTTTCAATGCTCAATTAACCACGAGCGATGCCATTGTCTTCCTACGATATAGCTTGATGTGCATAATACTATTCACTTGTTATATATATGAATGAGATCACATATCTCATTATATATATGCAAGAGGTGACCTTTCACCAAGGGACACCACTCTTATATATTAAATAATTATATTATAATATTAATATAAAATCAATAATTATATTTATCAATATAATAATATTATCACAATTATTATATTATTAATATAATAGTTATTATATTATCATACAACATAATAATTATACAATGTAATTATATTATCACATAATAATATAATTATATCATCTCATAATAATAATACAAATATAATCACAACCTTTGTGATATCTATGTCGGCCTGTGGATTCCGACCACAGCTACAATAAAATCAACACTCCCTCTTAGCTAGGGAGGAATCCTTCTCGATAATAGATAATCGACCATTGTCTCAAGTGATGCAATGCATCTCTTGAGACGATCATATGCCTTCAAGTTCGTCCTCTCGACACTACCTTCAACACTCCCTCTTAGCTAGCGAGGAATACTTATTTACAAATTACATTTCCTTATTGTAATGATTGACCACAGTGGCTACATCCATATGTGAAAGATATCACCTCTTGTGATATCATCATGGCTTATCCATAGATATCGCCTCACGTGATATCCACCATTATGGCTTTCCATAGATATCAACTCACGTGATATCCACCATTATGGCTTTCCATAAATATCACCTCACGTGATATCCACCATTATCGCTTAAACATAGATATTTCCTCACGTAATATCCATCATTATGGCTTTCCATAAATATCACCTCACGTGATATCCACCATTATGGCTATCCATAAATATTACTTCACAAGATATCAACCATCATTGTGAGATCGTCATCTCACATTGATGGTAAGATGCACAAGAGATCATCATTGTGAGATCGTCACCTCACAATGATATTCACCATGGCTCATCACAGAGGGTAAACACACAAGTACAAGAAAATCACCACGGACTCTCTCACATGGTGTTGTCACATCACACACATGACATCCACCATGAACCATATCAGAGGATGGATCCACCGTAGCTACTCCCAGAGGGTGGAACAAGGGCTTTCACCTCAAACTTCTCTCTCACAAAGAAGAATGCATTACAAGGGTTGATATCTCAAAATTCTTCGTCTCAGAGAAAAAATGCACTGCGGTACATCTCAAGAAATCACTGATGTTGAGACTCCCCCTCAGCAAGGGCTACATTCTCCACAACTCCGAGCTTGTCTCAAAAAATGCCTGGTGAGAATATCGGTCATTCATTCTTTAGTGATAATGTACCTCGACTGAATAGCATTCTTTTGCACCATATTTAGTCTGCATCACTCTTGATGAACTCCAAGCTTACCAAGTATCCACCTATCCATGAATATCATGACCTAGGTGTTAGCATAAAGGTCTTCCAGTCTACATACATGTGACTTCATCCCATGAGTCATAGTCCTCTGACTGTTGAACATTAGACAAACCATCTTGACATGGTTAACTCCCTCTAAACCAATATGACCAAGATCCTTCGAAAATGAAGCAGATCCTCTAGCTACTCCCTCTGAAGCTCCAATTACTAACATCAACCTCTTGACCTTCTCGTCCAAGGTTGCTTTTGTAGATATGTCAGACTCCCTCTGAATGTTAATTCTTCCTCTTCGAAGAAACTGATCTAGATATGTGACACTAACTCAGCTTCATGGCAGCAAGTTGTGTCTTCATTCTTCAGCCTGCATGACTTTCACACAAGATGCATCAAGCTCTTCTCTTGATTGCTCCTCGAGCCAAGAACGATCAAAGAATTAGAATAACAGCTCTCTATCGCCATATCAGTAAACAAATCACAGGCCTGCTTAACCTTGTCCAGCTCCAATATAGCTTGAAAATGACAAATATGGTTGTCGTAAAATCTCCAGTTATCTGATGTATTGTTCTCAACTAAGCAATAATAAATGAGAACATTTTGCAGTCATAGAGAACTCAACAGAGATTCAAGGGCTCTCAGAACTGAATAGATAGCAGAGGAGTCCACTGACTTTAATCAAGTCCGTAAGCTCTTCAAGAAACTGCATATTGATTTCGAGCAATGAAGATAGCAGATCCTCTAGGTCCTTTTTTTGCTTCCAGTGTTGCATCACTTCTCCCTACAATGTCCTTTGGAACAATTTAAAGTTCATATGAACCACCATCAACATCTGAACAAATCAGAACAACATTCTCTGACGAGCGACAAGACAATGACCTTGGTCCTTGATTCATATCCGTAGAACCACTCCTCCTTATGGGTTGATTGCCAAACCCTGGGTTGATTGCCAAACAGGTGTCAAACTGCCTCAGGTATTTCAACCAAATAACTGAGTCTGATAGTTGTCCTCTCCAACGCTTGTTATGAAGCGATAATTATATCCATATCGTGGCACCAATAAATCGTTTGAATCTTATTTTAGCACCATTTGAATCTATGTATAGTTGTTGAGGCCGTAATTTCCAGAACAACATTCCATTAAATGAACTGCTTCAGAACATAACAAAATACAATCATAACAAGCTTGAACACTTGTTTCAATCTACAGGTTGTCATTTCTTTCCAGACCATGCAGCAATTACATTCCAAGATTGTCACCCGCTCTAATACCATGTTGGATTTTTCAATGCTCAATTAACCACGGGCAATGCCATTGCCTTCCCAACCGTAGACGAACAACTATCGTCTCCCTCGAGCATCTGATATAGCTTGATGTGTATAATATTATTCACTTGTTATATATATGAATGAGATCACGTATCTCATTATATATATGCAAGAGGTGCCCTTTCACCAAGGGACGCCTCTTATATATTAATATAATTGTTATTAAATAATTATATTAATATATTATAATATTAATATTTATAATATTACTATAATATCAATATAATAATATTATCACAATTATTATATTATTAATATAATAGTTATTATATTATCATATAACATAATAATTATACAATATAATTATATTATCACATAATAATATAATTATATCATCTCATAATAATAATAATAATAATATAATCACAACCTTTGTGATATCTATGTCAGTCTGTGGGTTCCGACCACAGCTACAATAAAATCAATAGTATCCTTGCTTATCATTTTTTGTTGTAGGTCCTTTCTTTATATGTATTGCATTTTCTTTTTCAATTTTGTGTTTGGCCAGGCTGCAGTTTTGGTTTGTGGATGCAATATGGTGTTCAGAATTTGTAAAATGGTGTACTCCTATTTGGTTACAGTTTTTCAGGCACAGATGTGGAGCACGATTATGGTGAGTGGTAAAATCAGATTATTTTGTGTCGGTCTTCACAATCAGTGCAAGCATTGTTCTCTTAAAATTATGTGTTATCTTAATTGTGACAAGTAATCCACGCAGAACATTGATCATTGTAGCTGGGAAACAACATATCCAGTTCATACTATGGTACTGTCAAAGGTGCACTAAATGATGTACTTCAGTATGATCATGTCAACAGGGCACAATGTGTAGGATAGACAAAGGTTTCTCATGAGAAAGTATGGCACATAGTGTTAGGCATCAGCAGGGTGCATGTAGGTATCTAATGTCCCCTTCTGGGACATTAGAAATTAACTAAATAACTAAAAACTCAAGTTGTTGAAATATACTAACAAGACACTAAAATAAAGTCACTTTATTTCAAATTAAAAAGACAAAGAAATGGAATGCCAAGAGACAAGCTGATGGAATGCCAAGAGTTTTCTGGAGAATGTTATAAAAGTACAAGGAGAGGATTATTCAAAACATGTTTAGGTTATTATTGAAATTTGACGTGCAGTTCATTTCCTTCGAGGAGTGAATCTTCTAAGGACAAAAACCCTCGGATTATAGAGATTTGGACGGAAACCCAAATTCTCTGTTGGGAGGTGGAGCCAATACAGGCTTCACTATTGAGCTTATCTGCAATTTGTGAAGTCTTTAGAAATTATAATATAGTTTATCAGAAATATACTGGAGTGAGTTTTATTGGAGATTTATATCATTTTCTGAATGTTTCTGATCACTATTGGCAAATGGTTGTGCGTTTGTATTGCTTCTGCGGAATAAATATTAATCACATAACATCAGAGAATTAATATTATTAGCCTGCGGAATAAGCAAAGGAGAGTTCAAAATTATTCCATTGTGCCAATTCTCTGCATAGTTTGGTTCATATTTGTGATCAAATATTTTAATCAAGGTTGTCATTGGGCCCCATCTTAATATTAGTGGTCTATTCTAAAGAATTGCGTTGGTGACTATCTAAGTCTGTCATGAGAAGTAAATATTGTCGGCTCATTCTATGAAATATGATGATTTTATTTTAATAGTCATTGCCAAGAATATATATCTCAGCAACTAAAGCTATAGCTGGCAAACGAGGCTCTTGAATAAATATTTGCGGTGCATACATTTAGTCTTCTAAGGTTTTGCTGTGCATAATATGGATAATTATTTCTTCAGAACTTTATCATTGGGGATTTATTAATAATTGTATATGCCGTTGTCCAAGGTTGGCAAAGAGCAATAATATATCAAGGTGTTTCCATTGTATGGGTTTCCTGTTTATTGCAGCATTCTCTGATTAACGGAGGGACTATTCATCGTGCACTTCCCTTTGAATCTTAGTGATACGCATTTCGGTGATAAGCTTTCTTGAAGACTGGAGCCAACCCTTCCTACAATTTTGTGCATCAACTCTGCGAAGAATAACGGATTTTCAATAGCTGCGGCTATCCCTGAGTATTATCGTGGCTTCCTTATGTTCTGAAGAGCATCATTCAAGGTTACGTGTAGCTTCATAAATTCCTGGAATTGTAAAGGGCATTGGAGTTGCTCTGTGTTTGAGCAACTGGAGAAAATTCTCAGCACATATTGGTAATTGGCTTACAGACTGCTGTTCCCAGATTTGCAGTAAAGACCACAGTGCAATCGTTCTATATCTCAGAGTTATTAATACAGTTTTCTGTTACACTATTGTGGAATATAACAGACTGATGAATTACCAGGTGCAGAGCATTCATCCCAAATACTCTTATTTCTGCTATATGTGTTGATTTATATTTCTGTAATTGATGTCACAGTACTATGCTATGTGTGTTGATTAATATCTCTGAAATTGATGTCATATTGCTGCTTGACTAAGTATTTGGAAAGAAACTCTAAGCCAGTTGTGTAAGCAAATGAATACCCATTACAACTGTTGAGAAAATGGCTGAATGTTGAGTTCATGTAAACTGTTTGACGAAAAGTCCCTGAGGAATATGTGAATGTTTCGCACTGTTATGTTTATGCAAGTGTTTGACAGAATACCTTGTTATGTATATGGGATTCGTGATGTAATTTTGGGTCAATACTAGCAAGAGTTCTTGCAGTGTTGACCCAGGTTGACCACTCCCAGTAGACAGGGGACCAAGTTACAGATGGCGAAGTTGGGTGGTCGGCCAGATTTACAGATGCTCCAGATCATCCAGATTTACCCTTTTCGATTAAGGGGGCCTGTTGGCTTTTGTGGTTCTTATGATCCAAAAGTCATTATTCAAGTTGGTTATTCATGGGTATGCAAGCCTACAAAACCCATTGTAATCAATGGATAATGAATAGTCTATCGATGTGTGTCTTAATAAAACACTTTACCTGTGTGCTTATTTCTGTGAATTTAGTCTACTTTTTGATCCTACATAATGTGAGAGCTAAAACAAGTCATAGGATAATGTGATAATGTCACAAAGCTATTTTTACTTGAGATAAAGTTTGGAATGATTTGATTAATAAAATTTAGGACGCCTTAACTACAAGAACAACCTAGCTAGCTATAGAGGAAAATATTAGTTCTAGTTATCAAACACATTATTAAGGACAATGTTGATTTGTTGTAAGACAAATAGGCAACACATGCAGTAAAAAGTTAAAAAATATTATGTTGTCAAAGCAATTAGAAAAGTGCAAAGCAAACAATTAGACACTTGGAGTTCACTAAATGCATCTATTTTGATGATTGCTTAAGAAATTTTAACCCTACAACATAGTTGAATTATAAATTTAGAAGAGAATAACATATTCAAGTCAAGAACAAGGGCATTCCTAAGCAAAATGACATGATTTATTTACAGACACATCAATATCTAGGGAATAACACAATATTGTAAAAAACTAAAATCTTACATTGTCACTAGAGATGCCATACAAGTGAAAGAAAAAAGAATACCAAAATCTAAAACTTGTTAAGAGCATCATGTATCTTGCCATAATAATTGGATAAAAAATGAAGACCATTAAACACGGAACTAAGAAAGCATGGGAAATGTTTACATTTAAAAATTGGCAAAAAAAAAACCTAACCAAGCATCCGCAGCTAGTATCTCTCCTAAAAAACACAGAGTCAAAGAAAAACCATGAAGCAACAAACTAATTAAGCATGGTAAAAAGATGGTACGGAGCTCAGCCATATTCAGGCACAAATGTGATATCACCTGCAGATTGCAAGCAAGCTTGGAGATTAAATTCACCTATTGAATGGAAATCGATAGAATCGGAGACCAAATTCTTGTCAAAATCATCCACAGAAATGGCCTCTTCAAACCTAAGTTTTTGAACAGCTTTCTCACATTCTTTAAGCTTCTTGGTAGCATCAGGGTCATTTGGACAGATTCTTTTGACCTGGATCACATATGTAAATATCTTCATGATCTGAAAGAAAGCTTAAAGGATAGATCACAAATCAATGCCATGCATCTAAAGAGTCAAAAGTGCAAAAGAACTAACCATAAATACAAACATTCACTTTGTATATATGCATATATAGTTCTATGTATAACTAAAAGTAAAAACCCAACAATGGCCTTGCATAAGTAGAAATCAAATAGTCATGCTTCCTACGAGTAAAATTTGTGGTTTTTGCATGTATTTGCTAAGGAAGCTTTCATCTTGCAAAATGTAAATTTACGCTACCAAAGGTATAAGGACCTAGGAAAACACGGTGTAACAATCCTATGATCCTATCACAAAAATACAGGCTAAAACCTTCAAAGCCCAAAGATTCATGGATGACAAATCATGCAACCATCTAAGAAAAAACATCAGAATACATCAAATTGATGTCATTAGAAAGTGTCAGACAAATAATTACCTAAGAAACAGTAAGATTGTAACTTTTCTAAACATATGATCCTATCACAAAAATGCAGGCTAAAACCTTCAAAGCCCGACGATTCATGGATGAAAAATCATGCAAGCATCTAAGAAAACACCAGAATACATCAAATGGATGTCATTAGAAAGTGTCATACAAATAATTACCTAAGAAACAGAAAGATTGTAACTTTTCTAAACAAAGTATTGTAAAATAGATAATACCTGTTGGAAGTCTTTCAGAGCTTCTTTGACTTTGCCCATTGCAAGATATGCAGCACCTCTCCGGTAGTATCCCTGTGATAGTTATCAACTTAACATTACAATCATCGGAGATCTCACACATATAGAGAAGCAAAACTAAACTAGACCCCGTCAACACAAACCTTGGTATATTTGGGATCAATTTCAATAGCCTTTGTGGCATCTACAATAGCACTTCCATACTCCTCCAGTTTTGTGTGTGCAAAAGCACGATTTGCCAAATATACTGCATTCTGACTGTTCAATTCTATAGCTTGAGTATAAAGCTCTATGGCTTGTGAAAACTTGTGAGCTGTATATGACAAAGAAGTTGAAATATTTAACGCCGTTGCAAATTCAAGTGCCAAATTCAGTAGAAATGAGTTTAAATGCATATGTAAATTTAAGATAGGCTATAGAGTTGGTGCAAATACATATTAGATAATTAGTTCATTAATTTGATGCAGTGACTTAAATTTGTTAACCTGTATTACATAAAAAGTTATTGCATCGCAACTTGACAACCCTAGAAAAAACTACTCGCATACACTGAAACTTGAATCAATTAATGAAATTAAGGAAAAAAATTAAAATATTAATGATGTGTCTGAAACTTCAGTGCATCAATACGAATAAAACGTTAAAAATGATTTGGGGAAAGGAATTTAGGTGAGCTTAGCATTCCAATAATTACACCATGTGACATCTTTATAGTAGGAAGATTGAGAACATAAAAAGAGTTCTCACCTTGAAAAGCTGCATTAGCAAGGGCCTTTATTTCCTCTGCTCTCTCAAAATCTGATCTGGCAGAAGTATGCATGTTGAACATTTCTTTAAGAATTCCGTCTCAAAATGCGAGGTTCCTGGCTGCTACAGAGCGAATTCCATAAGCCACTCTTCTACCACTACCAAAGATATCAATGCCAATCCTAGCTATCAGCTCAAGTCAAGCCTTCTTCAATGATCGAGTCCTTATTCAACCGTTTCCTTAAAATGACTTGTCAAGAATTCCTGCCGCAACAGACCAAAATTTTCACATGTTGTGCCAATAACATCACACATTTCTACGTACATTGTTATTGCATACAAAATAGTTCCAATTAGCCTTTATTTCACTATTGAAAACCACACTTTATATTGCAATCTGTACTTTTTTTCTTTCCTTCAAATATATTAGCAAAATGCCCACAAGCAAGAAATGTTAGAACTGCCTAATCCTCTAAATCTTGGATTCGTGACTCAAAATACAACTGTACTCAACAAGGTCTTCCTACAGAACACCCTAATCCATAAATGTCATCTATTTTATATATGCAATTGTTTCCGTCCCTCAAAGTGGAGAACATTCATGACAGGGCCATAAATCCTACTTCGGAGGCCCCATATGGTATGATCTTTGGAGGTTTTAAAACGTTTTTGCTCTCAATGTCAACTTAAATGTTTCTAATGTCTGAGCTTGCTTGTATGTTGGCGGGTAAAAAACAGAATAGCATTTCTCGACTCAAAATGAAGCATTAACCATGTCAAGCTTGAAACTATGTCATTCCTTTCAGACACGATAACAGCAATCAAAATTCACACCCGCCATGTTTGGGAAATAAAAAGACCGTCTTTGGGTGAACTAAATAAGTTTGAAAAGTACAGGAGCCAAAGCAATTCCCTCGAAAAAGAAACAACTTTTCTACTGGGGACTTCGTATAGTGCCTGTTTTAGCTGTAAATAAGATTTTTCAAAGACAATTTAAACAAGAATTACTGAAATAAAATGCGAACCCTAATTAAAAGGATTTTCAAAAAAAAGCAATAGCGCCCAGTCGAAAAGAATGCGTGGGGAGAAAAGAGCGACATGAACGACGTTGAGGGTGCATGTGAAAAGGCAGTATAATAAAGAGACATCGCAGGACGCGGCGTTCATTGAGGTTCGGTAATTTAAGGGCGAAGGGAACGTAACCTGTACCTGGTTCCTTGTATATGTTTATGTATGTCTATATCAGTGACTTGCATTTGGTTATACCAAAAAAACACGGCGCTTTCTGCACTGCACTGCCTCTCTCCACTCTACACTGTAAAATGTATTCCCCGCAAACACAAACGATTTCGTCCGTGCACCCGGCACCCGTTCATCCCTGCCAAATAACTCTCCAGTTACGGAAAGCAACACCTTACATAAATATCCGAACTTTCCTATTAGTGATGGTGTGAGAAAATTACGTTTTGAGGGATGGTTTTAGAAAAAATTCTTTTAATTTAGATTAGAGATGGTGGAATTGAACTTGGTGCCTTGCAAATGAATTTAGGGTGTGCAATTTAATGTTTGTAATTTTTTATTTTTATTTTAATGAAGGATTTTTAATTCTATTATTTAAGAGTTAAGAGTAACTAATATATATTTGTCAAATCTCTTAAGAGCAATTATCACGACCTTATTTTTTTTATGATGTTGGAGCTATGCACTCAACAAAACTTGATTCTTGTGGGCTATTTAAGAACCTTTCTTCTAATTTAATTATATTGGGTTAATGAGTTTTTATCTTGTTTTATTTATTTACTAAGGAAGGGTATTATTAAGAGATATGGTTTGGGAATTTGTTAAACAAGGCTTTATTGTCCTTTGGTAAAGCCCCGAAGTAGATCAATTTCAAAGCTTTACACAAATATTGAAGATAGTAGACAATCATGCAATATGTCTAAGAGGATGATGCAAGTCAATAATGAAATGAAATGAAAGTTTTTATTGATATCCAAGATATCCAAGAGATTGGCCAATCTATGTAACCTAAGAATTGACACTAAAATTGCCCAGAACATACAAAATAGCCAACAACCTCACCAATAATTAGGATGTTTTATGATGCTCTCATGTAAATGTTCTTAGATGGAGATCTTAGATTATGTGCAAATGAATTAGGGCATATCGTTTAAATATATCTATAGACACCCTAAAATGGACAGGCTTGCGACTTTACATTAAAAATAATAATTTTCATCTATTAATTAATGGTTTTTTAATCATTAATTAATCATCTATTTTCCTCTAAATTCATTCTCCAAATCATCTAATCAAATTCTCAAAATTAATTAAATAATTAATTTTATTTAATTAATTAACCTTAATTGATTAATTACCAATAATCAATTAATTAAATTCAATTTCCTATAGTTTAAATTGAAAGATTTAAACTTACTAATTAAATTCTTTCAATTAAATTAATTTAATTTCATTCAATAAAGCAATTCTAAATCAAAAAGAATTCAATTATCTCACATGTTGAAAACTTTAGTTATATAAATGAATTAAATATTCATTTATTTTCAAAGAGATAATCCTTAATTAGATCACATGGGTTACTCCACCCATCTCTCCAGTTCACATGGGTAACTCCACCCACCTTTTCAGTTCTAAAAGGTAACTCACAATTAGCTCTTCAATCAACCAAACTCTATCTCCTCTTTACCAATTGAAGAGGTGGAGTTTACTGATGGCTTCTTCAGTTCCCTTTGATCTCAACCATTCATCTCCCTATCTTTGGGATTGATCTCAATCATTCATATCATCCCCAATTCCTATATAATAAACCCTTCATACCCATTTGAAGGATCCAGGATTTCAAGCTCTCGTGTGCCATTACTATGTCAGTTTGGTTCTAGCATTCAAGCCATCTTGCGATCACAAAACCATTTCAATTATCAAATTCTCGACACTTCTCAAGTCATAAACGCTGCCCACACCAATACTGAGCATCAAAAATAGCGTTTCGAAAGGAGTAGAGAGAGACAATAGAAGCTTCAAGCACTTTGGAGTTTGCATTCATTTGTTCTCTTATTTGTTTGTATATTTTGATTGATTATGTTTAAGTATTCGTCATTAGTAGTTTTTGTATTGATTTCCCCATTGCAAACTAGTGCTACTAACCCTCATCATTGGAAAGCGAAGGAACCACAAATCACGAAAGAGGCGTACATTTTGGTGAACCTGACGTTAAGCAAACAGCCTGAATATCTCTTGCAGATGACAGATAGAATCCATCAGCCATGGTCGTACGGTTGCAGACCTCAATTTTTATCATTTTCTCGATATCTGTGTAATTTTGCAATTGCTGGTATTTTGCCACAATTGATGAAAGAGTGTCGCAATTGACTGGTTTAATACCGTAATTTATTGTAGGCTTTCACATTGTTATTATGTCATCTTCTGTCTTTCTGTCTTCTAGCACTATGTCGCAATCACTTATATTTGACCGCAATTACCTGTGCTTTACCGCAATTGCCTATGCTTTTTCCGTAATTGACAGATCTGTGCCGCAAACGAAAGCATTCTGCCACAGAACAGAGTTATTTGCCACAATTGTCAATATTCTGCCGCAATTGATAGGAGATTACTACAATTGAACAAACTGTGCCTCAATTGACATAAAAGATACATTTTTAGCTATTTTTCTTGGTTTCTGTGCAAGGTTGATTGATGGTGAATGATAAAGAAGGTAATCAGACGCAGACTAGGTGCTAGATCATTAAGAGTTGCAATAAGAAGAACCACCAACTATCGATCACAACAAAGGGTTATTCTCGCAATCGCAGCTGAAGATCAAAGCGAAGCATACACAAGGTACATTGATTCAATCAAGAGGTTTGCAAGTAAGTATAAAGTCCCCATTAATTTTAGCAATCTCAATAATCTCAAAGTTTTTGGATATTCTACTGTCTTGGATTGAAAAGCTTTCATTTCTTGAGATACTAAACACTTTCTTTGACAGTGTCGAATCGAGGAGACAATATAACAATACAACATAAAATTCATTCACTTGTCGATTTGGGTTTAAAAAGAACAATGTTTGTCACACATCTCACATCTCACATTTCAGAATTTGGTGCTTAAAATTGATGTGAAAATTTAAAATTGAACAAAGTAAAAGAATCTCTCAATTTGGTGCACTAAAATTGAACAAGCAATCAACACCTACTTTTTGGGCTTAAAACTGAACACTTGTGCTTGTATGGTGGTGTAGCTTAGTTCACATTTCAAACTTTCAGAGTTTAAACGATTTACCTTGTGTCTTGAGTTTTGGGTGCACTTGCACAATCTGTTAGATTAAAAACCTTTATACTTTTTTTAGAAAGGCATGTCCGGGGAATGCGCTTCTTCCTCGGAGAATGACCTTAAACTGGTAATCCTTCTTATCGATATATAAACAAGGCGTGAACCAAAGTTGTGTCTTATCTAGCCAAGCTCGGGCGAGGTGTGTTGATGATAGTTTGGATCAAGTGAATATCCCTAAGGAGCCAATGTGGTCAACTAGGCTCTTAAGTGAGTCATACACATACAAACTAATTGGATAGATGCCACAGACCCTTAATACAACCTTGTTAATTAGAGGCCAACTCAATTTACCTTTGAACAGATACCTTATTATAGTGTAAGGGGGTTGCAGAATTTCCCCCCAAAATTCCCAACATATGTGTTCCAAGGTATTTGTGCACTGAAAGAGATCTTCACTCCATGGAAACAATACTTAGCAACGACAAAAACACGGGCGCCTACATCATGGACCTTCGTGTCCTAGTAGTGTGACAATTGTTGTGTGAGCTAACAGACATTCAAGCATTGGGCCTATAATATTGTATTATGAAGCCATTGACTTAGATTAAATTTGACTGTTCATTGTTGAGACCTTGTGATAACATTGCGACTTGAAAAAGTTGTAGAACATACACGTGTCAATCTACTTTCTTCAAAACACATTATCTTTTGTGCTTGTTCTTTGATCAATTTCTAAAACAAAAAACAAACATCAAAATTGTCAAAACAAGTCAAACGTGTTAAAGTCTAGGGTTGTCAACATCAACTGTCTTTCAAATCAGAAGCCTTGTTCCAAAAAATCAAAATTGTCAAACAGTGAGATCTACCTTTTGAGTCTTTTTTAGACTATTTCCCCTTTACCGCAATTGCTCGCATTTTGCCACAATTGATGAAAGTTTTCCGTAATTAACTTGTTTATTGCTACAGTTGACCTGTTTAGTATCACAGTCGGTGATAAATTACCGCAATCGACCAGTCACTTTACCGCAATCGATGGAGTTTTGCCGCAATTGACTAGAGACATTTTTTTACATCTATTTTGACCTAAAAACCTTGAAAATACTCTCCATTTTGTGTCAAAGACCAGTGTCTATCCTAGAAAAATGCGAAGAACATTGTGTGAATCTCTAAATGTTAAAGATCATCCCTTCTTTGAAAATCATGATTATAGTCTAAAACATTGCTAGTTCGAAAGTTCAGACACGAAATATCTTGATCTCATCATCTCAAACATCATCGTTATCTCTATCAGTGACTTTGTCCCAAGAAAAGGTCGACAAATCTTATTATTACATCATCAAAACTTTGAGATCAAGATAAATCAACATTTGTCCTTAGAATTACCCTTGTCCAAAACATAACTTGGACTTCCTAAGAAAGGTTATCCTTTTTTGTTTTCTTTATATCACTTGTTTTAGTCACAAAATCTGGACCACACTATGTCTCAAATACCTCATAGAGGGCCTTACACAAGGTCGAAGGCTAGAACACAACCTGATGAGTCACATATCAACAGATTCCCTACTTGGGAAACAGAGTGAGACGATGATCCTTTCACAAATACCAGTTCTGCTCTATTTTTTGAAAATCTCTGTGGGTCAGCCTTGTTCCAAAATGACACAGAAGAGGAGCTTGATGATATAGAGAAAGATGCCTATTCCACGCAAGTAGTTAACGTTGTTGTAGAGAGGAACCCTGAACGTTTCTTAGCCATGCCGATAAAGAAGGGATTCAAACTCCCTGTTGAATTCAGTGTGTCAACCATATGGCCCAAAAACCCTCTCACAGGTCAAAACACTACTCAGCCCTCTCAGATACTACCTGTGGTTTCTCAAATTTTCTAACCTTTGATAATACCAACATTGGCACAGACGATACCCAATCAAACCAATTGCGCAAACCAAGCAAGCACATATTCCAATCAAAGCATGACAGGCTCCCAACTAAGTGTACTCATGGTCACTAGTATGCCTCCACCTTTGGTCTTATGGCCTGGCCAATCAAGCTCTCATGTTATGCCTTCCATCCCACCAACAAGCAGTAACCTTTTTGCAACCATGTCGCTACCAGAGTCAATCCCTACCAGCCTTGGGGTCAACACATCATTCCCACAAGGATCTATCTCTGCAGGTCTGACTTTCAGTCAATGCCCACCCAAGGTTACACCTTTTCTCATCCAGCAACAACCTCAACCCCAGCAGTAGCAACCCCAGCTTCAGCTGCAACAACCTCAATCCCAATAGCAACAACCCCAGCTTCAACAACAACAACCCCAACCCCAGCTTCAACAACAATAACATCCCAAACCCCAACAACAAATACAGCAAAACCCACCTTGGACCACTCACGTGCCCCCATTTCATAATCATGTGGTGGGAAATCAATATTAAGTCCCAAGGATGAGGTCCTATGTTCCTACTCAAGGGACGCAATACCTACTACAGTAAAGAGGTACAACGTCACACATCAGCCTCAGTATCAAACAGACATGTTGATCCAACAGGTGCAGAACCTTCAAACCCAAATGATGAATATGCAAAATCAGGGGCAAACTAAATCCTGCACCGCAGAGGATTTATACCCATACCCCTTTGATCACTCCCTTCACATGTCTCCATTCCCAACTCACTTCTTGGTACCAAAATTTGACAAATATAGGGGCAATACCAACCCTATTGAACATATCTGAGAGTTTTTTGCTAGTTGTGTCGAAGTCGCACATAATGAGACATACTTGATGTGACTATTCCCACAAAACTTAGCCAAACCAGCAATGGAATGGTTCTCACATCTACCTCGTGGCATTCTATCATGGAGTGAGTTAGCTGAAAAGTTCATCTCTCACTTCCATCATAACATTGAGTGCAAGGTCAACATCAATGACCTTTGTGATATCAAACAAAAGGATGGAGAGTCTTTTGTGAAATTCCTACAGAGGTGGAGGAATACTGCAAATTGAATAACGTATGATGTACCCGAGCAAGACCTAATAGTCATGTTCGTTGACAATCTAATTCCAGACATGTCATTCACAACAGAATTGTAGTTAGCTCCAAACTTTACACAACTCATCAAACGAGGAGTTTGTTGTGAGCATAACTTAGTCAAACGAGGAATCCTTGCAGATCCTACTCAAACAAATACAAACAAAATTACAACGGACAAAGCTAAGTGGTGAATAAAAATGAAAAAGTCACCAACGATGGTGTCATTGATGTGAATATAGCCAACTACGCATAACCCAAAGTGTCACTTCAAGGTGTACCTTTGGCCAACCCACAACCTACGATGCCCATTCCATAAGCATACACTCAAACCCAACCTCCCCCTATCCAAGCAGCCACTATGTCAAACAATCAACAACAAGCTCAACGCAAACCATGTTTCAATTTCAACAATGCTACTTCACACCATTAGGAGAGTCGATAGAATCAGCTTTACGAAAGCTGATACAATCTAACACTATCACTCTCCCAGAAATCAGGGAATACGAACACAGGGAAATCAAGCCAAGGTGGTACAATGACAATGATTTATGCGAGTTTTGTCGGGTGAAGGGACACAAAACACCCAACTGTTACCGATTGAAACACGCTATCCAAGACCTGATTGACATAGGGGTCATCGACGTGACAAACACCCAAACCAAAGGAACAACTGATCATACAATATTCAACAACACATTTCATGATCACAATAAAGGGAAAACCTCCAGGTCTAGTGGACAGTCAAAATAGGTTAACTATACTTATGCCAATAGTGATAACATTATCAATTGCCTCAATCCTTTAGATACCCATGTGGCTACAATCACTATCAGAGACCAAGGTAACAAATGTGTTGTAACCACCCATCGTACAAGATTTGTCTTGCAAGGAGCATCTTCCTCATCTGCTACACTAGCCAACCCTCAAGCAACCTCGGATCCACAGACAAGCCTAGTGGATCAGCTAAAGCGCACACCTGCCCAAATCTCCATGTTTGACCTCTTGCGTATATCTCTGCAGTATAAACATGTACTTGACCAAGCCCTTTAGAATGCAGCTATCCCAAGGGACATAACCCCTGAGAGCTTCCAAATGATGGTTAACCATATAACAACTAATAAACATGCAACATTCATAGACCGTGATGTGCCGCCGCATAAACCCCTACATAATGATCCTTTACACTTGCTTGTCCAAGTCCACAAAAGCATTATTCATAGAGTCCTTGTTGATAGTGGGACTGGATTAAACATCTATACTCTAAAGTTAATCAAGTAATTAGGATATTTAGAATCCATCATTGACATCACAAGAAGGATCAATATTAGAGCTTACGATGAAGAGGAAAGATCCTCTAAAGGTATTATCATTCTACCTGTCCGGATTGGTCCAGTTGTCAAGAAAACTCCCTTCCAAATCCTAGATCTTGAGTTGGGATATAACATGTTACTAGGGAGACCATGGATACATGAGATGCAAGTTGTACCTTCAACATACCATCAGTGCATCAAGTTCCCACACCAGGGAGAAGAAATCATCATCGAGGGAGATCCAAATCCTTTCCAATACTATAATGCGATCCAAATCAGCACTGATAACCAGGTACCCTCAAACTAAGATGCAAGCATCCCTTCCTCTTCAAATTCAATTCCCAAGGACATCACAAGGAAAGCAGGAAAAATATCTATCATAGATAAAGTATGTGGCGAATACAGTTACGAAGAGGCTTTTACTATCACAAACATGCCTCAGAGCCCAAGATCATATGGCATGCCACAAGTAGTAACAACGGTGGAGATCCCTAAACCTGTGTGTATTCAGATGCCCACCCACGACCTTTGTCAGGTGGGAAGACATTGCAGAGGAGAACCCCTTTGATCCAAATATCAATACATGGTTGTACCAAGATCCACAAGAGACACTTCAACAACCCCTGTCCGTATCAAACTATGGAACTGGCTATACAGTGCTACAAAAATTTGGGTATGATGGCACAACTAGTTTGGGGGAAAGACAACAAGGCTTAATGTAACTATCTCTCCCACCAACCCAGAGAAACAAGAGAGGGTTAGGCTATGGACAACAAAGAACCAGCCCTATATTCCAAGACATACAAGTTGATCAAGAACAAATAGCAGAGTTACACCAGGGGAAAAATCCAGAACACATCTTGATAAGAAACATACTACAACAATTGTTGCCTGCCAAAGTAGGGACCTCTCAAACCCGAATAAACCTCAACCAAGCAATTGACGATAACGAAGGAAGTGAGACATCTGACGAGCATTCTAGTGAAATTGACTCCCACAAGTATGAGTTGAGATCCCTTCATGACTCTGAACCCTCAACACCAGATTATTCCCCTTGGTCAGCCACCACCATACACCTTGACGATCTATTTGAATAATTAACCATAGACGACCAACCCTGTATCGATAAACATATCGATAGTAATTCAATAAGTGGTGCATCCACATCACAGTCTAGGTTTTTCAGAACCATCTCTGTAGTCCCCTTCAACCAAACAGAGTCAACCCAACATGAAGGCCTATGTCTTGTACACCCAGAACTAATAGAGTGGGATCAACAAGGACCACGTGATATGGATGTCTTTGAGAATGATGAGGCTATCATAGATTTCATGGGACTTAGTGAGGGAATGTCATTAGGAGATCATAAAGTACGTTTCTCCATCAACCTCAACAGATCAACATACTTTGGGGAGGAAGCTCCTCTTTCCATTCATCAAAACAAATTGAAAAAGAAAAAAGAATCATCAGTAAGTGAAAACCGAAAGGCACTTACTGACACAAAAAATGATAAAAAAAGATAAAACAAGACGTACCTTCTAGTGAAAACCTCACTAAGGTACTAGAAGATGGAAAGAAGGAACTCCTCCCCTTAACAGAGGAAAAGTCGACATTCTTAGCAGAAGAAACAGAAGAAGTCAACTTGGGAGATGACAAGAACCCAAAGAACATCTACTTAGCAAAATCACTCACCCCAGAGGAGAGAGAACATTTTATTAGTTTCTTCAAGGAAAGAATGATCAATTTTGCATGGTCCTACTCAGACATGTCAGGATTAGATCCAGAGCTTGTGCTGCATCATCTCCCATTGCTACCCAATGCAAAACCTGTCAAACAGAAGCTGTGAAAGATGCATCCCCATGTTGCATTACTAGTAAAGGCAGGATTGAAAAAACTCCTAGATGCTAAGTTCATACAATCGATCCCATACATAGACTAGATATCCAATCTGGTACCAGTTACAAAGCACAACAATTAGATTTGAATTTGCACAAACTTTAGAGATCTTAACAAAGCTTGTCCCAAGGACGACTTTCCTTTGCCTAACATCGATATGATAATAGATCTAATAGCAGGACATCAGATGCTATCACTCATGGATGGATTTTTAGGGTATAATCAGATAAGGATCACGCCAGAGGACCAACATAAAACATCTTTCACATGTCCTTTGGGCACTTATTGTTGGAACATCACGTCATTTGGTCTAAAAAATACCGGAGCAACATATCAAAGGGCCATGACAACCATTTTTCATTATCTCACCCACAAAATAATGGAAGACTACGTTGACGACATACTAGCCAAGTCAATGCTTAGAAAGGATCATCTACAAGTATTGGGACCCATCTTTGATAGAATGCAGGAATACAAGGTCCATTTAAACCCAAAGAAATGTGCATTCAGGGTCACAATAGGGAAGCTATTGGGGTTCATAGTGTCACATAGAGGCATTGAATTAGACCCAAAGAAAGTCAAAGAAATATTGGACATGCTGCCACCGTCCAACCTAAGGCAACTAAGGGGTTACAAGGAAGGATCCAATCAATCAGGAGCTTCATATATCATCTAGCAGAGAAGTGCCACCCATTCCAACATCTACTACACAAAGACATAAAATTTATATGGATAGAAAAATGCGAACAAGCATTTCCAAATATTCAAGGACTATCTAGTCAAGTCTCCCATATTGGTGCCACTAGTCCAAGGTAGACCATTGCTTTTGTATATCTCGGCAACGGAATCAACATTAGGTGTTCTCTTGGCACAACATGATGACACGGGAAAGGAGAGAGCTATCTACTATCTAAGCAGAACATTGGTAGGATATGAGCTCAACTATACACCAATTGAAAAATCATGCCTCGCAGTTGTCTTCGCTTCCCAGAAGCTGAGGTATTACATGTTGAGTCACCAAACAAAGTTGATAGCACATATTTATCCTTTAAAGTATCTCCTAAGCAAAGCGACACTCACTGGATGACTTGCTAAGTGGGTAATGATCTTAAGAGAGTTTGACATTGAATACGTAGATAGAAAAGCCATCAAAGGGCAAGTGATTGTGGATCAACTAGCAGAGGCACCTATTCAGGATCATCAGCCTACGATTTCCAACTTTCTCAATGAGTCTATTATGACACTACAACCAGTGATCGAGGTATGACAACTATACTTTGATGGGTCATGCACAAACCATAGTGCGGGGTTAGGAATAGTGCTCATCACTCCGAATAATGATACAATTCCAAAATCTTTCAGACTCAACCTCCCTTGCACAAACAACATAGCAGAATATGAAGCACTAGTCATCAGATTAAAGACAACAATTCAATGGAGAATCAAGAACCTTAAGGTCTACGAAATTTGTAGTTGGTCATTAGCCAAGTCAACAATGATTATATGATAAAAGATGAGAAGCTAATACCATATAGAGCATAGATGGATAGGTTGCGCACTAAGTTCCAATACATCTTCTTTGAGCAAATACCACGAGCTTAAAACAAAGTGGCAGACGCGATGGCTACCATAGAATCACTGATCAATATGCCAGGCAATGAAACACAATTCTAGTTTCTAGTGGAGCAACTCATGATTCCATCACATCAAGCACCAATCACAAAATTAGCATGCGTCCTTGTTGGTATTGAAACCCGATGGTACCATGATGTGTATAATTACCTCCAAACTAGTGTCTTACCTCTTGAATTTTCTAGGAACCATAAAAATTCCCTCATCCCCCAAACCTCTAGGTATACCATCCTCTCACTAATCTATATAGAATAAGTCTATACAAAATGCTATTATGATGTCTCACTTCTATGGAATCCCAGATAGCTATGTACGAGGTACATGAAGGAATGTGTGGAACACACATAGGTGGAAACAACTTAGCTAAAAAGATTATCTGCATGGGATACTACTTTCCAACAGTATAAATAGATGCAAACAAGTATGTACAAAGGTGTAGGCAATGCCAAATTCATGGAGATCTCATCCATGCACCAACCCAAGAACTAAATCCTATTACTTCACCATTACCATTTTCTATGTGGGGATTTGACCTAGTGGGCAATATTACACCATCTTTAGCTAATGGACATAAATACATCATATTAGCAACAAAGTACTTCACTAAGTGGGTGGAAGCAATTCCCCTCACTTACATAACTAGAAAGTAGATATCAATGTTCATACTCAACCATATCATCTGTCGGTATGGAATTCCTCAAACCATCCTGACAGATCACGGTACACCTTTCCAAAACAAAGATGTTAAAGAGCTATGTGAACAATTCCAAATTAAACAAGGATTCTCTTCATTCTATTATCCTCAAGGGAATGGCCAAGCTAAAGCAACAAATAAAACAATTCTAAAATTCTTGAAGAAAATAGTTAACGAATCAGGGCGAGACTGGCATTTATAGCTTAGTTCAGCATTATGGGCATACAAAAATAGCATGAGAACACCTACATGAGCCACTCCTTTCTCCCTAATATATGGATCAAAGGTGGTCTTACCCCTCGAAGTGGAAATCCCATCCCTGCGGATATCATTAAAGAACCTAATTTCAGATGAAGACTACAGAGTAGCAAGGCTCAGTGAATTGTAACTACTAGATGAAAGAAGACAAAATGCATTTAATCACTTACAAGGCTATCATAATCACCTTAGAAGGAACTATCATAAGAAGGTGAGGCCATGAACATTTGAGGTAGGAGACCTCGTCCTCATGAAAAATCAAAAGAACCAAGCAGAGCGAGTGAAACCAGGAAAGTTTGAGCCTAACTGGCTAGGACCATATATCATTGTCAACTCTACCTAGAGTGGGGCATACCAATTGGCGACACCAGAAGGAGATAAGATCCCTGGATACATAAACAGAATGCACCTCAAGAGGTTCTACGCTTGAGGTCTCAATGGTTAAGGCAACTATCTACATATCCAAAAAATACCCCCTCCCCCCCCCCAAAAAAAAAAAGGCAAAANCCCCCCCCCCCCCCCCAAAAAAAAAAAGGCAAAAAAGTAAAGAGAAACAAAATCGCTCTCTCAGTGAAAATCTGGCAAACATGCGCTATTGAGTAGGTACCTTGGTGAAAACCTAGCAAACAAGCGCCAAGTGTTCAAATCCAGCTTCACCATCAATGAACTCCAAGATCAAAAGCTTGAGCACACTTCGCATGTAAAATTGACTACCCAAGCTATATCCAGAAGCACAATCCCCTATGAGAACCAAACTTATCCATGGTTAATACTGGTCCACAAGACTAGGGAGCAATTCCAAATGTCCTGAAAAAATCCCTAAAAACCAGAAAACTCATCAAAAAATCAAATGTCCTGAAAAAATCAATCTTCATAAAAAATAATAAAAAAATTGCAAAATCCCAAGCAATAAAACCAACTCGGTTATCAACAAGGCAAAGGGTGATCAAGCCAAGATAATCATTGTCAAAACCATGAACTTTGTGAATCACCATTGGGCCCATATGAAATAGATTTATCAAATCTATCAGCAAGCAAACTAGCGACCAAGCCAATCTATCAAATGTCATAACCATGAACTTTGCGGATTAGCATTGGGCCCATCTGACACAGCTTGATCAGCCACCCAAAAATGATCAAAATCAATCAATCAATCATATCAATCATCTTATATAGTGATGGATACGCTCAAAACTAGACACGTCAGTCTTGTATGAGTCGTCTATTACTGAAACCAGACACAATCAAGATAGTCAATCCATTCAATCCTATCAAGAGAGTCAAGCCAATCAAGAGAATCAAACTGAATCAAGGAAAAAGCAAAAAAATGTTGACTAGGTCGGTCAGTCAGTCAGATGTTAGTTTATATTTCGCGGTTATGTTCTTACGCTACTCTAGGATCCACCAAGTGAGGAGAGTAGCTATGATAGATCATGACTTATTTTCTTTGATTATTGTCTGTTGAATACTCACTTCAATTCTAGGGCCATGATGATTTAGGATAAATGCGGTAGGCCCTGTCACTTATCTGGCAGCCATGCAGTTCCACGATCTGAGCTTAACCCTGGGAAAGAATTGGACATTCCTTCTTTGTTACCTGCTTGTTTATTTACCAATAGAATCATAGCGGTATCTAGATGGACTCTGGGTGCATTGGATTTCTATCTTGGTTTTTATGGGATTTCTTCTTAAAACCAAGAGTTCATAGTGTTATCTAGATGAACTCTGGGTGTATTGGAATTCTATCTTGATTTTTTGGTCTTTCTTTTCAAAATCAAGAGCTCACGGTCCTATCCAGATGGACTTTGGGTGTATTGGAGTTCTATCTTGGTTTTCTTTTTTCTTTTGTTTGGATTATTTAGAGGGCAAAGTGGTATCCATATGGTCAATATTTGGGTGCTTTTGGCTCTCTTTCTTTTCAAACAGGGAGCATAGCTGAACCCAGATGGTCAATATTTGGGTGCACTAAGTTCTCTTTCTATTCAATCTCTCTACTCCTTCCGGTTATCAAGAGGTCATGGCGGTATCCAGATGGTATGTGATTTGGATGCATTGGACACTCTTCAAAATTTTATAAAAAGATGCAATGATGACAAAAATTGGAAACGCGACAGCGACTTGAGTCACTCATCCATTCTATCAAAAAAATCAAAAAATCCTTTCTATCATTCCATATCTATCCAATATAATCCCAGAGAACACATTTCCACTAACTGTCTTCTAAATAACACATGCATTACTCAGATATTTTGTGCATAATAGATTTCATTCATTCCATTTAAGTGCATCCGAAAAATGAAAAAATAGCAATTGCATACATGGTAAATCATATCACATACACCCATAAGCATCTCATATAAACATGCATTTCATTTCCACCATCCTGCATACACGTATCAGTATCATAGGAAAAGTAAATCATCCATCTAAGAGTTTGCATAATAGAATCACATTGCATAAACATTTCAACATCTAAAGCACAATCATGTAGAATCATACATATAGCAAGAAAATCAAAAGTTACATCTCATATAAATCAAAATATCTGAGTACAATGAACAGTCGCAAGCCTAAACAAAAGAAGGTAATCAACATATATATCAATAAATATCAGTGTGTCGAGATACAATCATGGATAAGCCTCCGAGTATATCAAACGAACATCACTACAAAAATGATACATAAAGGAAGGGCTACAAATGTCAGTAGGAGTTACCCCCACCCTCGCCGCTAGGTGGATGAGGGGGTGGCATATCCGACGCAGGTCTCTGTGATGGACCAGGACCACCAACACCACTACTCTGAGAACTCTGTGCTCTGCTTGATCACTGAGAAGTAGTAAAACTAGGAACTCGCTCGGCTGCAGGAACAACCGCCTCATAGTGACGGTGCTAGTACCCAATCTCTCTACCAGCCTCTCGACTAGATCTCCATAGTCGATCATAAGCATCTCTCAATGACAAGTCCTGTACACTGTCAAGATAAGCTCTCACCTCTACCCAAGCCTATCTCTCTATCTGCTCTGCTACAACAACCCTACTTTCTAAAGAAGTGGCATGAACATTAGACGAAGCAAACCTAGCTTCCAAAGCAGTGACGTGCATCAGAGGAAGCAAGTCTGGCCTGTAAATTTACAACCTGCTGTGTGAGTCTCTCTAGATCGAAAGGATCTACGTCCATCCCTCCCATGGCCACATACATGTCCCCCTCCTCAACTCTATCCCCCAATCCCTCACCACCCCTCCCCCATCACTACCCAAGAGTCCTCACCATTAGAACTATCATCAGTACTGTTGCCCGTACTACTACTACTACTACTACCAGTGGAGGAGCTAGAACCTGCGCTCTCTGCATCCAATGCCTCAATGTCAATATCTCCTATCTCCACATCCACATCCTCTGCAATAACTCTCTCATCTAACCTCTGAGGAAGAACAACACCAGTGCGTCAACGTACTCTCTAAACTAACTGAGGTGCCTCCTCCTCCTCCAAAATAGAACCCAATCCAACGTGAGTACTACTCCACCCACTCCTTGTCTAAATCCCACCACTAGCTCCTCCAGGCCCAGGATCATCTCCACTATCATCTCCCCTCCCCATCCCACCATCTCAGCCCCCATCTCTCCCTCTATCTCGGCTGCCATCTCTCCCTTCGTCTTGGCCCCCAGCTCTCCCTCTATCTCGCCCACCCCTACCCCGTCGTAATTGTTGGCGCCTCCTTATGATAGTGCTAGCAACGGGACATGAGACATCAGTAAGTGAAATAGGATGGGCATGTGCCCACCAAACATCATAGTGGGGGGTGGTGCCTAAAAAATGATTCAATTCAAATATCAGTACCAGATCAAACAAACAAGTGTCAGCAAGTTAGCAAAAGCAGAAATGAGATCATACAAATCAAGTGCAAAACTATACATGCAATTGCGGTAAAAAACACTTCAAATGCGATACTTTTATGTGATTGCAGAACACAAGATACAAATGCAGTAGTCAAAAAGAAATCATAACATTCAAAGCCGGCAATTGCAGGCCACTTATTAATTGCAGCTCATAGCTGACAATTGCGGCAAAGTTTGCAACATGACAAAAAAGAAAAAATTTCAAAGTGAGAAATAAATGCATTAATGACATGCAAGGCAAGAACACTCACCGAATGTCCTATGCTAGCTAGTCTCTGATACATCTGGACTCGGTCGAAAATGTGGGTGACTCCAAGTAAGCCCGCCATTGCACGAAAACAAGAAGAAAAACAAAGAAAACAAATAGCAAACTCACCAAGATTTCTAGAGCTCCAAGAATGAAAAATGAGAAAGGAAGGGCTCTCTAGGCTACTTATAGGGATTTCCAAAAACCCTAATTCCTCCAGGACTTCAAAATTTTCTTTCTGGTCCCCAGAAACTTTGACAGTCAATATCAAGGGCATAATGCAACATTTTCAAGATCAGTCAGCTACCCAAATTTACAATTTGCGGTTTCAACAAATTAATGCTCATGTCACAACTTTTCACTCAAATTTGTTGAGGGGGCATAAATACACCTACTATCGCTGGGGCAAGAACAAAACAGAGAATCTTTGACACACTGTGACAAGCCACATTGCATCAAAGAGGAGAAAATGTAGACACCCTAAAGTGGACATGCTTGCGACTTTACATTAAAAACACTAATTTTCATCTATTAATTAATGGTTTTTTAATCGTTAATTAATCATCTATTTTCCTCTAAATTCATTCCCCAAATCATCTAATCAAATTCCCAAAATTAATTTAATAATTAATTTTATTTAATTAATTAACCTTAGTTGATTAATTACCACTAATTAATTAATTAAATTCAATTTCCTATAGTTTAAATTGAAAGATTTAAACTTACTAATTAAATTCTTCTAGTTAAATTAATTTCAATTAAATTAATTTAATTTCATTCAATAAAGTAATTTTAAATAAAAAAGAATTCAATTATCTCACATGTTGAAAACTTTATTTATATAAATGAATTAAATATTTATTTATTTTCAAAGAGATAATCCTTAATTAGATCACATGGGTTACTCCACCCATCTCTAAAATTTTATTTATATAAATGAATTAAATATTCATTTATTTTCAAAGAGATAATCCTTAATTAGATCACATGGGTAACTCCACCCATCTCTCCAATTCACATGGGTAACTCCACCCACCTCTTTAGTTCTAAAAGGTAACTCACAATTAGCTCTTTAGTCAACCAAACTCTATCTCATTTTTACCAATTGAAGAGGTGGAGTTTACTGATGGCTTCTTCAGTTCCTTTTGATCTCAACCGTTCATCTCCCTATCTCTGGGATTGATCTCAACCGTTCATATCATCCCCAATTCCTATATAATAAACCCTTTATACCCATTTGAAGGATCCAGGATTTCAAGCTCTCATGTGCTATTACTCCGTCAATTTGGTTCTAACATTCAAGCTATCTTGCGATCACAAAGCCATTTCAATTATCAAATTCTTGACACTTTTCAAGTCATAGACGTTGGCCACACCAATACTAAGCATCAAAAATAGTGTTTCGGAAGGAGTAGAGAGAGACAATAGAAGCTTCAAGCACTTTGGGGTTTGCATTCATTTGTTTTCTCTTATTTGCTTGTATATTTTATTGATTACGTTTAAGTATTTGTCATTAGTAGTTTTTGTATTGATTTCCCCATTGCAAACCGGCGCTATTAACCGTCGTCGTTGGAAAGCGAAGGAACCACGAATCACAAAAGAGGCGTACAATACCACACCCTATAATTTATTTTATTTTAAAAAATTATTTTGACAACTTATAATGGAAGGAAATGTGAGCTCAATTTGAGAAATTTGAATTTAAAAGTTCAAGGTTCATATCCATGCATGTGAAATTGTCTTTGGTAAATTCTTGTTAGGAATTAATCTTTACTTGGAAAAGTTAATTTATTTTAACTTGTTACTTGTAAGAATATTTCTAAGGAATCCCTACAAGTCTTTTTTCTTAGTCGAGTTCTCATGTTTGTGAGCATAATTAATTTTATTTATTCCATATAAATAGAATATTAGATTTATTCCTTGCGAGGATTGTGACACTATGCACACACATAGGATGGTAGATGGCATCCTTAGACATGAGAGTTACATTATAATTCCTCTCTCTCTCTCTCTCTCTCTCTCTCTCTCTCTCTCTCTCTCTCTCTCTC